>NJDD01007125.1:20113-33670 GCA_002245505.1 Calephelis nemesis
AACTTCTGCCGCTTGAACAAATTGTGTTCGCCCCTGTAGATAACTGCGAAACCAATTAACAGAAGCAGGAGATAAATTGAAAGTTTGTAATACTTCCAGTAGCACGTCATGATCCACAGAGTTGAAGGCGTTAATAAAGTCAAGCAAAGTTAACACTGTTAACATCTTGTAACATCTTGTAAATTACCTAAACTTCTAAGTGCCACTTGCACATTCCTGGGTTAAGTATTTAACACTGAGTTATCGTCTAACTATTGTACGTCTCGTCTAACGTCTAACACCTTATATTTGACAGTTCAAGGGCCACTTGCACGTTCCTGGTTTAAGCATTAAACACTGATTTAACGTCTAACTCGAGTTAAATCACCTTATATTTGACAGTTTAACTCAATGTCAAATGTAACCCGGGAATGTGCAAGTGGCCCTAAGTCAATATATAATGTAACCCGTGAATATGCAAGTGGCCCTAAGCCAAGCCAATCAAAAAAGATAGGTACCACCATTTGTGCCGCAAATTTTCGAAACTCGCAATCGATTCCAAACTTACTTAAACCTACTTTTCATTTATTAAATAAAACTAGCATACAACATTTTTTTACAAAAAGCTTTGCTAAAACCTTACATTGGTTTTTCCGCAAGTTTAACTGCCTCCCGTTACTATTTAAATTGTAATACTTTAATGTGCAGTAATAAATATATATTTAAAATAAACCTCATGCCAAAATATTGTTACTAATCACTACGTACCTATTACTAGGTACGCCATTTAAACAAACTCTGCACTTATTGCTACGTCTCATCGCTTATACCTACTTCCAAACTTCCATGTAGCACAGATAAAGCAACGTCATATAGCTCAGATAAAGGAAAAATTGCGTGATAAGTGTAATTTTACTTACTTTACTCGTACTTCCTCTCTAATACTTGAAATGTCTACTACGTACGGTCCGTACGGTAAGTAGGTACTTAATTCGCAAAAGATTTCTAAAATCTACATAGTCTTATTTTCATTGCCATGTAACTCATTTTTTTATAGGTGGAATGTGATGTTGGGGCCAAAGTTTATGTACATACTAAGCTAGATCAACCTTATCATTCTCTTTTATAAGACTTAAAATGGTTACGTCATGAGGTCCCAGGTTTGAGTCCCGGGTCGCATAACAACAAGAAAATGTGATATTTCCAATTTTCTAATAAAAAAAATGGTGCTTGGGATTGGAAATGTGCCCGGCTGGCGATAGGCTTGCCAGCTATCACATTGTGGGACTTAGGGTCCTCGGCTAGTCGTGAGTGCCCTGGTTGTGCCTCTACCTACCTGTTTTCGGATATGGGCGTGAAGATTCTTATTAGTTACATAACCCTGACAACAAAACAAATAACAAAGTGGAAAACCTCTTAGTCCTGGTACGTGGAATGTCTACTAAGTACGGTTGGAACGTCTCAGTTCGTTAAAGACGACTAGGGTTTGTTAAGAACTAGCTTTTCAACAATCAGACACACAGAGATAGTCTAGCTTATAACACGCCTCTTTTTCGTTCAAGGGTTAAAAATTATATTTTTCGTTATAGCTGATATACCAACGTCCAACATAACTTGTTATTGCTACTCAAAGATTGTAGTCATACCAAAAATTTAAACTTTTTTCATTTGGGGCTTGGATTCATACATGAGATAGTTTTTATCCCTGTAGGACCATTACCCACGCGTGCTACTAAAATACTACACATATAATCAAATATCTTAATCACATCAACATATTCGCTAAAGATTTTCGAATTGAAATTCAAATTTACATGCCATTTGTTATTGAGTAAATTTAACAAAAACCTATCTTGGTCTTAAAATTAGATTTATATTTAACACTAATCGAATATTGCCTGGAAGCACCATGTCTAAATAACAAAGCAAACTGATAAATCCAAACATTGCTTTATAGATTACAACAGGCGCTTTTTCCGATATAACCAACAATAGCAAACGCGTAACCAACAGGATGATAATATTTCTAGTCGCGTGTCAGTTGACGGATAGTGCGAGCGATGGCGAGTGCGGGATTAATGACGTGTCGGAACGGATTTCTGTCTTACCTGTCACAACCACGTGTGAAAGATTCCGGTTGGACTTATGATGGTTAAGACTTGGATAAGATAAAAGTTTTATGCCAGATGCCGTTGTTCTTAGAATTGATGAGTGTACGATAACTTCATTTTTGTATTTTAAAGTTGGTTTTTTCACTGCATTTAGCCAGGACTAAAAGCATCACTCATTACTAAACTAACTGACATTACACTCGACTCCTAATAAAGACGATGTCATTTTCAAATATTGCTGACTCTCTCTATTTTATCAGCCTCTCAGTCAAAATGAAAGAAAGGCCATCAAAATTAAAGAGAGTCAGCAATTTTTGGAAATGATGTCGGGGGACTACCTTAAGCTGTTAGAAAAATATTATTTCGATAATATTAAATGTCCTCGGAGAATTACAACCTTATGCCATGAAGCTGTTGTTATTGTTGTTGCTGTTATAAGTGATAAGTGGACATTTAGCAACATTGAAACACTTGTTAGGCTTGTTTGTATGGGAAAAATTAAAATGTTGTTTTACCTAGTTTCTTTGCAGTTTTTCCTTTTTTATTATCTTTTAAACCTTTCCTAGACTTGAACAAATAATTTAAAACTAAAATTTGCCAAATCGGTTCAATCGTTCTCGAGTTTCAGCGAGGCAAACGAACAGCAATTGTTTTTTTATTCATCCACCCGTTCATTTTGTGTAGGGAAAAATAAACTATTGTTGTTGCAATTTTCCTGCAATTTTCCCGGGTTTTCTCTGCATAGGAACCTTCTTTTGACAATAACGAACACAACAAAAAAGAATTAACCAAATAGGTAAAGTCGAAAAGTTCGAAAGTTATGCGCTTACCAACACTTAGCAATTCATTTTTATATTATAGATGAAGATTTTAACGATATTTTAAAATACACCAACAGAATGATGATAATTCCAATCACGTGTCAGTTGATGGATGGTGTGAGCAATGCAATCAGTTTAAATGGTAGCGTGACGGCCAGGAATTCTGTCAGGCCCGTCACAGTCACGTGAAGAAGATGCGGACTGGACATGCAATAAATATGACCAGGTTTAACTTGGTTTTTATGTTAATTACATTTGTTTTAATTACATTGTTGTATTTCCTCGTTGGCCAAGGAGTTAGCTTACACGCCTAAGTCCTTCGACCAACCGCGAGACTCAGGTTCGATTCGTGACTACCTATTAAAGTCTTAATGTGTCTATATTTTCTAGTCTGATTTACATTTATTATTGAACTCTAAACAAGGAAATTATAAATTCAACTGTACATTTTTGTACATTTGTAACGCGATTACTCGTCAAAATAATAAACCGATTTTTATGGTTCTTGTTTCAAGATAGAATCTGACTAGTAATTTTTAGGTTAGGTATACTTAATAATATATAAGTTTTGTTATAAATATTACAAAAAACATAAACTATAAGTATATAACCCAAAACGACTAGCGGGATGTTTATGAAATTGATGTGGGAACATCTCGGAATCATTAACTATCTTTCGAAAAACCCAAGCAACAAATTTTTTGCTCAATTTGGGGTTAGACCAATTTGTGTAATGTGTCCTTGGTGAAATTTGATTAAGTATTAAGTATTTTATATGTGAATATACTTAAACTGTTTCAATTAATTGATTTTTAAATTTATAAAGTAACTGTAACTTATCACATACTAACCTTAAGTTATCATAGCCCTAGCGCAAATGCATTCATTGCAAATAACACTTAACTTACATTAAAAAATAACTTCGTGAGTAATCAAATAGAATAGATATTATAAATTAAATAACACACGCTTAAGTAAATGAAAACAATAAAAGAAAATATGGTGTAACCAACAGGGTGATCATAATTCTAGTCGCGTGGCAGTTGACGGATGGTGCGAGCCGTGGCGAGTGCGGGATTAATGGCAACGTGACGAAACGGATTTCTGTCCAAACTGTCACAACTACATGTGGAAGTGTCATAACTAAAGTCCCTGGACTTACGATATTTATGGCTAGAATAGAACTCAAGCTTTGCATTATGTACTTGATTAACTTTTTTTCTCTTATCGCACACATTATTTTATTTAATCCTGTATTTTTACATGACCACATGGAAGGAATGACAGATGAAATATTGACAAAGCTGATATACAATGCGAATGTGGATGGATGTAGGTCCCAGGCTGTGATTCCACGATCAGATCTCTCGGATATTATCCGAGGGTGGTATCAAGAGTCTCCGAAACCGGCGTGTTTGTAGGAAAACGGTAATAAATGTGAAGAAAGGTAGACAGGTTTGTCAGGATCGTGGGGTCTGGCACTCGTTACTCTCATCCTACCCCGTAAGGGACTTGGCGTGAAGATAGGTATGTATGTATGTATTTTTACCCACGTATTGGTCCAACAGCCAACTGCATTATATATTATAGACGAAACACCTCTCTGTCTGGCAGCTCATAAGAGGGAACATAGGTATAAATGAACTATTACTGTTGATAAAAAGCTGTGCAGCAACTTGCTCTGCCTGGTCCTGACCACATAACGCCACTGTCATGTTCCGATCCTGAAGGTAAGGTGACCGGTAGAATTGAAAAATAGGCCAACTACACTGCCACGGGACAGACCTGTAAAATTTATGGTGTCATTTGGCCCTGACTGCCTTTTACCATCAGGATGTCGATGGTTTATTGTTTGCTCGAAAACTTGAGTTAAATTGCAAAAAGCCGTCTTAGATTATTAAGTACCCAAATCATTTAAGTACCAACTAAAAAAAATTGTATTTTCTTCCATTTGGCATTCCATCACCAGATCCAGACTTGTGGGCAACGGGACTTCCTCTGAATATGCTCTTTCAACTAAAAACATCTATTCCTTTATGTCTATATTCCTGCCATCATGTTATCAGTGGTATTTGTTATAGTCTTCAGTGCCTAAGATTTCGACCCTTGCGATATACCAGTAACATCTATGATGACTTTAGACAAGATTATCTATTTCCATCAGAACAGACGCTACCTATGACGCTATGTGTTAAGACGAATAAGAGAAGTGTCAGGCTTAAAAGCATCTCTTTTAGCTTATCATGGGTATGTTTCTTCCGTTTTGCAATATGGTATTCCTATTTGGGGAAATTCTGTAGAACTAATTAGAATCTTCAGAGTTCAAAAGAAGTGTATAAGAGCAATATGTAGTGTTAATCAGTTGCATTCATGCAAGCCACTTTTTAAGTCTCTTAAAATATTACCTTTACCTTGTTTATATATTTTGGCTGTATGTGTATTTGCAAAAAACATCATCATTTGTTTCAAACAAATGCTGAGGTCTTAGGTTTATCACATTTTAGAAATAGTGAGAAACTCCATGTGCCTAACCAAAAACTCAATATTTGCAAAACTAATATATATTGCATGTCTATTCGTATATACAACCAGATTCCTGATAATCTTAAATCATTGCCATTAAAAAGATTTCAAAAGAAGTTGTTTGACTTGTTGTTAGATAAGACATATTATAGTGTTAAAGATTTTCTTGCAGACAAGCTTAAATAATATAAATGTTGTAATAATAATAACTTATTATAATTTCAGAAACCGGGCTATGTTTGGAAACGATGGTACTACAAGGACGATAGATTATACTACTGGCTGCCAAGGGAGTTTGTTTCGCCGTTTCTTCTCCCGACTGGCTAGGTTTGGAAACGCTGGTAGTTTACGGTAGACAGGGCTAAATTTATTATCATTTTAAAATTATTTGTAAGTTATAACTCAAATTATAATAATAATAAAACTATTTGTTCGTATGAATATTAAAACATTGTGTATATAATTAGTTATTTTATACTTATAAAAATATTAAATTATTTGCACACCACAATGTGGTAGAATATGTTGGAAAGCTTAAATAATTTTGTAACAACCTTAACACACATATTCCGCAAATAAATATATTTTCTTTCTTTCTTACCATGTGACAAAATAAAAGTTCCCGAACTTATATCTATTATAAATTCAAAACCAGCAATTTACAAAAAGATTCAACCCTTAGCTTCACAATGCTATTATTTGTGTCTCTATTTAGGGTAGGATCGATCCACAGCCGTTGTTTTATGTTATTTTCAGCTCGATCTGGTTAGACGGTCATTTATAAAGCGGGTTTTCGTATTTCAGACCAATCGGTTCATCCATCCGACTACTTGACCATCTATCAAATGCAGCGCTTTGAGCTTGCCACTGAAATACCAAACCAAAGTTTTCTTATGCTTTTATCTCCGATTGAGAAAGATGGTGTTTCAAGTTTGAGCGATCTGTGAGTATATGTCTGTCTGCATCATCATAGCTCTTAAACCGATCATTTTTTTTTTAAACTGACGTGACCGAGACGGTACTTATTTGAGTTGCATACAGATTTTGTCAATGGTTATTTTTTTAATTTTATGTTAATTTATAGAAGAGGATGCAAAAGGACAATTGCGTCAAATGATGGTAAGTGATCACCACCCGAGAGCATCACAGACACGTTGAATGAATGAATGAATAAATGAATGAATATATGAATGAATAATGAATGAATTAATGAATACACTTTATTATGCACCAAAATTTACAAAATAATACACACTCTTTCACTTATAATATTTAACTCAGGAGCACGAAGGCGGTCTTATCGCTTCATAATATGTTGCTGACCTTTCAGGAACGAGTAAACTCTCTTCTGTAGGCTCTTAAGTCTTACATATATGTTGGAAATACAGTTATAGGTTTCTTTTGAATGTTGTTTTTTTTTTCACAGTAAACAGTAAATTATTTTATCGGATTCATTTAATTTCTTTGTAACAAATCCGCTACTATTGTGTTCAAAAGTACCTTAAATGACATACACCTACTATTCCAATTTCCGATTCGCATGGTGTTGAGATTCAAGAGTAACCCATCTGATCTCAGGAGTCAGGACAGCAACACACCTATAGAGCCTATGGTGTCTATAAGCCATGGCTATAAGGTATTATATACACGCATCACAACTCACAAGTGCCTCTTTTTTTTACAACATTGGAAGGCAAACAAGCAGACGGATTTCCTGATGGTAAGAAATTCCCGCCGCCTAGAGACACCAAAGGTGGTAATGGTGCGTTGCCAACCAGAGGCCGGGATGTTAGGCCTCGAGCAAAAGTAAGGTAACCGGCTACCTTACCCTCCGAACCGTAACACGTCATGACGTTATGGCGGCAGGAATAGGTAAGGCGGTGATACCAATCCGGGTGAGTCACTGCGAAACTCTACCACCTAGTCAGATGTCACGGTGTTAGTGACGGCAAGCCTATGCTCGCTTTTTACGAGCTCCCTGGCACTGGAAGGCAGAAGGTTAACGTGAAATAAAGATAATTTTGAATTTATATTCCTATCTCTTACCTTCAGAAGAGCCGTGGGCCTGTTCAGTCATCACTCGTCAGCGTCTTACCTATTTAAAAAATCACAAATTATGTTGTCTTATTTAGACATACCCACAAAACGTATTTCAGATCTATTGATAAATCCATACGTTTTCTTATTGATCTATTAAATACAGCGCTATAAGCATTTTACTGAAATACCAAAACAGATTTCTGTAGGTACTCGACTAAAATGTATTAGCACCTAGACTAATATTTAATAATTCTAATTCTTATATTTGTCGTTTGATGTGTAGATAGACGACATCTATAAACGAAAAAAAGATATTATGAGTACGTTGCCTATGTGAAGATGGAATACGGAGTCTTTTTTTACATTAAAAAATTGGAGTCTACCCTGTCCTACGGACCGGAACAGGACAGTATTGAAAGTAATAGAAAAGGTTGTAGTCGTTTAAATTTATTGGATGTATCTTGTAGTCTAAATAAATAATTTCTAGTAAACTGGCCCCTTTGAAAAATAGACGATGTGTTTCATTCCATGCAACTTTTCAGAGTTAGTGGTCGAATGCTGCAACTTGACCATATTTTGATTATTCCCATTTTAAATATTCCTGCCGTTTTAATGACGCTGTCAGATTCCGATCCGGAGGGTAAGGTAGCTGGTAAGTTAGCACAATAGACATAGACACAACAACCCGGCCGCAGGATAGCGACTATTCTGTAAAATCTATGTTGTCCATGGACTACCATTCTGTCTTACCATTAGTTGAATCGTTGTCTTAATAGGTACATACAAAGTAGTCAGCAACTAGGTATCCTAAGTAATTACCTACTGACCTATGATTCAAAGAAGACCATGACCAGCTTAAGAGAAAACTTTCAAGAAACTTATAGACAGATAACTCGATCTACTCTAGAACAGCACTGCTCATATTTATATGTCTTGTAAATGACATATTACACCAAAAAGAATATTATTAGGATAATCAAACTAAACGTAAAAAGCGAACTCTAGCGTAAAATTGTTGAACTAATAGTCATACTACAAGTTCAAGATAATAGCTTTCTAAAAGTTTAAGTACAAAGTGTGTAGATGGCGCTGATATAAAACAAATCAAAAAACAAAATTCCATGTAAAATGCAATTATTAGAAAACAAGAGGAAGGCAATTTCATAATGGCAAAAAAATAGATCGCGAACAGACACCAAAATTGTAAATTATGCATACCTACTCTCCCACAGGATCCATACTTTATAGGCCACTATATGAATAATAATTGTTGAGCATTTTTCTACCTGTAGCTTAGGTAGGTAGTATAACCCTTATACGTAATAGTTTCGAATGTATAGCCGAGGATATACCTATTTTATGTTACACAGCCATACTGGGGAAGGTAAGTAGAAACTATTAAGGATATGTGCATAGAAAAGCTGTTCTTAAGTTTATTTTTGTTCCTGTAACAAAGTTTGCGAAAAGCAAAGATTAGTGGTAGAGTGAGGTTTCAATTTGTCACTTAACAAGAAATCTAAATTCACCTCTGGCGTAGAAGAGAGAATAGGTATGTGCAGGTAATACCTACCTAGTGTAAATAGAGCGCTGAGCAAACTACTTCAGCTTGAGTTTGAGTCAGAGCGTTAGATTCACTTTGGCTGATTCTGTGCTTATCCAAACGCTACTTTATAGAAGCGAATGTTAGGTGTAACCGTGTAACGCATAAAACAAAAAAGTAGGATCGATGCAGTCGAAACAAAAGCAAAAAGAAGAAATAAAACATAAAAATGGAAATAACACGAGCCTAATAACTGTTATTACGTTATGTTAAAATAGTGAGATTAAAAAAGGAGAATGGTGTTAAAATAAATTGTGAGCTTTAAAACCAAGCGCAGCAAAACTGCAAAAACCAACTTTGGCTATTTTCCTATTTAATTTGACCATTCTTTTTTCAAAACATAGAAAATTGTTCCAAAATGGTCCCACATAAATTTTATTAGCTTTTTTGTTGTTATTGTTCCTTTGGTACGGTCATTTGGGAAAATAGCTATTAAATTGTGGACAAACACATGTACCAACAACGTGAATGTGAATGGTTGTAGGTACCCGGGAGACTTTGGTCATTTCACGACCAAATAGCTCGGGTATTATCGAAGGGTTATATGAAGAGTCTCCGAAACCGGCAACTCTTTATGAAAAGAGCAAAGAATGTGAAGTAACCTAGGTTAGGAATCCTGGCACTTGAAACAATAATTGGCATACCCCGTAAGGGACTTCTCGTGAAAAATGTACGTAGGGGTATAATAGATAACAATGATTTTTATCTACTTTTGTACTTCAAATCAATAATTAATTCATTAGTCATATGAAGCTAAAGGCAACGAAAAACCCAACAAAACACTTCAAACAGTATGTCACATATCACAAATATATAAAGATATCTTCAAAACACTCTCACCAAATTACAAGCAGTAGCAGTAGAACGTAATTGAAATAGAAAGTACAGTTCATTTCATTAAAATCTTATTACATGCTCACTCGTTATGTCATTAAGTATCACGAAAACCTGGCCCCAGGGCATCAGCGGCGGTAATTCCACTGCAGATCTGTGGATGACATATGAGAGAAAACGCGGTACACTGACACCGATCTTAAGACCCTCAAGTTTGACCCGAAGTATTCTTATATGGAATTCGCCCGTTACTTTAATCCAGGGTTGGTACTAAGGAATTATTTATATGGATGTAAGAGTCACTAACAACTGTATGTTTGTTTGTGTTGCAATTATTATGGAATCTGACTTACAACTATTATTGGTGTTACTAATGTATTGTCATAATTGTAATGTATTATAATAAATATTGATGTATTATCATAAATAAGCGGGTATTATCCGAGGGTGGTGTCAAGAGTCTCCGAAACTGATGTTTTTATATAAAAAGAGTAATAAATCTAGAGAAAGCCAGGCAGGTATGCCATATCGGTACTGTACCTGACCCGTAAACTTAAAGATAAAGATGTGTGTATGTATGTATAATAATAATGTATAAATGTCCAGAATGAAAAATGTATGTTTGATTAACAGATTGTGCCAGATAGGAAAAAATTAAGTACCATTTTTTTTGAAAACTCATAAATACAGTTTTAGTTTAATATAATTAAGGTAATAAGTGTTTACATTTTTTTTAATTAACTCAGGCTTTGTTTTGTGATTAAATCTTAATAATTACTGAAGAAATGTATGCTTATGCTGTTGTAATTTTAAGGCATTTCTACATAGCTTTTTTGTTTGAGATTAACTATTATACCTAAAACAATTTTACTAAAAAAGTCACACACAGCGTATGGTTGTTACCTAGATAATGCGAATATATAAGTAACTTTAAAAAAATCAGTAAAGCAACAGTGAGTACAAAGTAAATGAACAAAATAAAAAATGTAAGCAATAAAAAAAGTCCGTCTAAACATGTTTTTTGTATATAGAATAAAAACAAACTAATTTGGTTCGATTACTACGAGAGAAGCCTAAACTAATTAACTAATAAGGTTGGACTAAGAAGTTCTGACAGCTTTATTAACAAAACTAAAGTACTACCGTTGCAAGCCTGACGGTATGAAGGCAAGACTAACAAAGACAAATGGTGACGCCTGTTTGGCGGGGTACCTGCTGTTCAAAGAGAAAGAGGGAGAGAGCAAAAGAGATAATTCTGAAGGTTACATTCTAGTTTTTGCCAACCCTAGACATTTATATCTTTGCACAGTATCACCGCGGTATCTAACAAACCAATCTGCGAGACATCTAGACTAGCCGGCGTGTACAGGCAGCTACAAAAATTAAAACCTGAACTAGGTTTAGAAAATACATAATTCAGGCATTTTTGTATAACAAGTAGGATCGGTCAAAAAATTAGTTTCATTGATGGTTCTAATGTCAAGGACATTCATTCAGAACAGACTCCTTATCGGACCTACTTAGACGCCTAGCCAAGCGGTCATGAACCCAATGACACCTCCTCTTAGATAAGGCAGCTTTTCGATTTGTTCACATAAAAATAACATTTTTTTTGTATTGCTGTACAAATGCGAGAAAAGCTGCAAGGACATATAAGTGCACTATTTCTTTATGATTTTTAACATGAAACATTTTAGTTATACTCGTATCAGGAATCAAATATGAAAATCAATTATAAGTATGTATACAAACGCATATCAACATAAACGTTTGTACGGTGTAGTACTTACCCAATTCATTTATTTGAACGTCTCTATATTCTAGCATGAGCGGTCTGGTATTAGACTTGACTTCATGAGGTCCCGAGTTTTAAAAAAGGAATTGGTTCCCGTACAAAATGAACGGATGGAACGAAGTTCGCCGTTACGAATAGTTTTATAATAAAAACAACGTATGTCGGCTAGTAGTGGGTGACCTGTTTGTACTTTTTTTAGTTACCTAGTTGCTTATTAGCGAAATACAGTCTAGCTCCAATAGATGGCGTTCCCGAGCTGTCAATGTCATTGATCACATAAGTATCACTTGTTAATGGAGCTGACTGTACAAATATTGTAAGCAAACACACGTATTTTTTCCACGTTCCCGTAGCAGTGACTCATTGGTTCTATGTCGATTAACTGTACTCCGTGCAGTTTTTTTAACTAACACTTATGACCCACATACTGGTATTATTTTAAACATAACTATAATAGTCACACTCTTACGTTAAGTTATTCTTTTCTTATGAGTGTCTCAAATTTGTTGTGTAAAAAACGTGATCATCTGAATCTTAACTCTAGAGTAAATAATCTGTGAGACGATTTTAACTATGAAAACAAAATGTTTATATTTAAAATACCGAACCCAATTTTATACAATTTTGCAAAAAAGTAAGTTACACGCTAGATCAACGAGCAGGTAAGTTTTATTAGTAAGGAGGTTTATGTCTAACACTCCGCCAAATTTATTTTAGTTTTAAATACAAAATGTTGTATCTAAAGGGATCTTAAGCATTTCAAATCAATTCAGACTTTTTTCAGATCCTCTAGAACCTAGAAAAATGCACGAGTTATTTACATACATGCGTTCAAAAACCATAACCCTTCTTTTAACCCAGAAAACAGTAATCAGAAAAGCGCTGTTGTGGTGTACGGCTATATTTTAATAAAATAAAGCTTTAAATCTCTAAAATTATTTAGTCAAATTAAACAAACATAAAAGATATTTTTTTCCTTGGAGAAAGCTATTTTACATTAGGACGTTTATCTATTCTCTTAGGGTTAAGTGACTATCGTCGCCTATAGACACTTGGTCCTTCGCTGTCCTGTAGCCACGGTGTAGGGTAGGCCTTATGTGAAAGTATACCGACTAACCAACCTTCGGGACTAAAACACAACAAAGTTGCTTTATACTACTCTGCTTTAGAGAAAAAGTTTCTTTCACCGGATCTTGTCAATGTGTGGCCGCAAATTCTATCCGAAGGTGGTATATAAAAATGACGCCACGCTCAAGTACCTACCACTTGTATGGTTCATGATTCTGCCACCAGTGGTCCAGTGGAGATGTTTCTGACGCTTTAAGATCAATATCTGGGAACCACGTTATAAATGGAAGAGAAACTATGAAACATTTTGAAACTTCAACCATGACAAAGAAACATCTTATTACATAACATAATTAGTAAAACATAAAGTGTTTGAAAGTTTACATTCTGTAATAGCCCTTTGTTGTAAACCTTGATAAGATATCAGCGGCATCATACTTTATGGGAGTTAAAAAATAACGGCCGTTATCACGGAAAACAACAGGTGGGCTTATCTAAATGGCTGCCATTGCCGCTTCGGATGAAAAGGGCTACGATTTTTTATACTCTTGAAACCTTCACATGATCCCTTAGGGCATAAATCACATACCTACCTATTAAAAGCTCAAGCCTAAGTTCAACTTGCAATAAGGGTAATAAGTAAAGTAGAGAACTTTTCCCCGTGTTGTTCAAGGCTCCTTTGCAGAATAGACCATCTGCCTTCCTTCCTACCAGGCAGCTTGCAAAAGGCGAGCATGGGCTACCGTCACTAACACCGTGACATATGACTAGGTGGTAGAGTTTCGC
>NJDD01007125.1:34790-46540 GCA_002245505.1 Calephelis nemesis
CGCTGCGAAACTCTACCACCTAGTCAGATGTCACGGTGTTAGTGACGGCAAGCCTATGCTCGCCTTTTACGAGCTGCCTGGTACAGGAAGGCAGGTGGTCTATTTTTTTCAAAGGAGCCCGGTCCAACACGAGGTCTTTATTGAATTGCGTCGAATTCTAAAAACAGTATTGTTTGGCAGCAACGTGAAAAGCTGTTGCAGCCAGAGATATATAATGCACGGTGACACTGGGAATTATAGCATACCCATGCTGGCAGAATTTGTTTACTTACGTTTACTGCATTGAAATCTGCTTATAAAATATTAATTCATTCAATTAAATCATAATGGTATATTTATTTATGCCGGATCTTAGACAATGATTAATATATGACACGAGACAGCCAAGAAGCACATAGCTCTCCTAATGGTTAGAGACGAACGTGGCCTACACACACTATAGATGTTCTAGGTGCATCGCTGAACTGTGATAAAACCGAAATGTTAGGCCTGTTCTATAAGTCTACCAACTAGCCTATCTTCCACACCGAAACATCACACTCATTAAAGAGGCTGGAATAGTTAAAGCGGTGGTTGGAATAGGTAAGGCGGATTGGTATTCGGGTGAGTCGCTGCGAAACTCTACCACTTAGTCAGATGTCACGGTGTTAGTGACGGTAAGCCTATGCTCGCCTTTTATGAACTGCCTGACAGGAAAGCAGATGGTATATTCTGCAAAGGAGCCCGAACCAACACGGGGAAAAACATAACTTATTTAAACATACCTTATCCACAGCATAATTTATTTAACTCCTGAAATTAAACTTAGCCAACCAGTTGTGTTAAAAGTGTTCACAGTATTATCAGGGATTTACGACTAAAGATAAATAACATCTAGTTTATCTTAAAACCTTCAGTAATTAAAAAAAGTCTTTTCGCCCGAATCCCCGTAGATGTAGGCAGTCATACAGCTGCCCCGAGGACACCCACGACTAGCCGAAGACTTTCAAATCCCCAATGTGATAGTTGACAAGCTTATCGCCAACTGGTCACATATCCAATTCTAGGCAACGTTATTTTGGTTAGAAAATTTAAAAAAAATTAATTAATAGCCCGACCCGGGGATCGAATCCCAGACCTTGTGAGTCAAGTTCAACACCGGATCACTATACCACAGACGCGACAATTTCTTTGTCTTTAGTTTTTTTATTTGTTTTTTGGGATTTTTGTTTGATCTTTATTTGGAAACCCATAATGCTGTTAAAAGTGAAACCGATTGACCAAAGTGTTAAAATATCTTCCTCGTGTTGGTCCGGGCTCCTTTGCAGAATAGACCATCTGCCTTCCCGCCAGGCAGCTCGTAAAAGGCGAGCATAGGCTTACCGTCACTAACACCGTGACATTTGACTAGGTTGTAGAGTTTCGCAGCGACTCGCCCGGATTGGTACCACCGCCTTACCTAATCCTGCCGCCATAACGTCATGACGTATTCCGGTTCGGAGAGTAAGGTAGCCGTTAAACTTACTTTTGCTCGAGGCCTAACATCCTGACCTCAGGTTGGCAACGCACCATTACCATCTTTGGTGTCTCTAGGCGGCGTGAATTTCTTACCACCAGGAAATACGTCTGCTTGTTTGCCTTCCTATAAGATAAAAAGAAATATGGTTTATTATGGAAAAGTACTATATTGTTACTATATTTAGTTATAATTTTGTAGCATGTTTGTAGGAAAAGAGTATATGTATATGATAACATATAACTAATTACTATCACATGTAGTCTACTTATCTATCTTACCAATCTAAAAAAATCGTAAATTACAGCAATCAATTATCCACAGAATATGCAAGCCGCTTAAACGACAATGATTATAGTGCTTAGTAACCGTCGGTTTAAGTTTAAGGCTAAAAACACACGCATATTAAAAGTCGTTACTCGACTTTTTAAATGATTTTTATATTAAAGTATAAAGTATCTTCACGTCCATATCCCCGAAGAATTAGGCCATCCATGACTAGCCGAAGACACTAAATTCTACAATTTGATAGGTAGCAAGCCTATCGCCAACCGGGCACATATCCATTCCCAACATTTTTGTGTTAGAAAATTGGAAAAACACATTTCCTTCTTGTTGCCCAACCCGGAAATCGAACTCAGGACCTCATGAAAAGTCCGACGCCTAGACTGCTACACCACAGAAGCGATTTTTATCCAAGTAATCTATCCACTTATCAATATTTATTCGTAATTTCTTAAAACATTTATTCTTTTGATACACTGATTGATGATATTTACAAATTGTTAACTTAATCTGATCGTGACCATGCCAGTTGCCAATATTCAAAAAATCCTCACTTTATAAAAATAATAAGCTACGTTCTTTGGTATCCATACACTGGTTTTTGTAATGATAATTTGTAGAAGTATGGTTTTAATAGTTCTTATCTTGTAGGTCTTCCAATACTAGGTGATACAGTCCTGCAACGACTCGCCCGGATATACAGGCACCACCGCCTTAGCTATTCCTTCCGCAAAATGCCAATGCTCGTCATTGTCGTGTTTCGGTTGGAGGGTAGGGTAGCCGGTTTACTTACTTACGCAGGAGGCTGACCATCCTAGCCTCAGGTTGACAACGCACCATTACCTCATTTGGTGTCTATAGGGGACGGCATTTCTTACCATCAGGAAATTCGTCTGCTTGTTGTCTCCCTATAACATAAAAAAAGTGAAACGTTACTCCAATAAAAATTAAAAATTAAAAGAGTCTGTGATTATAAAGACAATTATTTTATTTCACTACAAAACAAGTTACGTCAACCACAAAACGCTGGTGTGTTTTGAGCCTAATTTCTATAACGTTAAGGGATATTGAGAGGCAGCCCTGGGCTATTCATTATCTTAACGTTATCTACAGGTTAAGGAAACTGATATAGCTTCGTAACAATGTAGATTACAATATTTGCTATTATTGAAAGACCTTTTGTTGAATTTCCTTAATAATACACAACCTATAAATTACGAGGTATATTATTGCAACATTGTTTTCGCTTATAGAAAATTATATATACTATGTCTTCTGTGCCTCTCTCTCTCTGTGCTGTGTGTTTACACTATATTGCCTGCGTGGTCTAGCGGTCTGACGTCGGACTTGATTTCTTTAGGTAATTTGTAAACTCCCCCATAACAGAATTGCAGAATAGACCATCTGCCTTTCTTGACAGGCAGCTCGTAAAAGGCGAGCATAGGCTTATCGTCGCTAACACTGTGACATCTGACTAGGTGGTAGAGTTTCGCAGCGACTCGCCCGGATTGGTACCACCGCCTTACCTATTCCTGCCGCCATAACGTCATGACGTGTTCCGGTTCGGAGGGTAAGGTAGCCGGTAAACTTACTTTTGCTCGAGGCCTAATCTCCTGACTTCAGGTTGGCAACGCACCATTACCATCTTTGGTGTCTCTAGGCGGCGTGAATTTCTTACCATCAGGAAATCCATCTGCTTGTTTGCCATCCTATAACATAAAAAAAAAGTTTCATCTGCGCAGCATCAAATCAATCCTATTATATTATTTAATTAAGGGCCACTTGCACGTTCTTGGGTTAAGTATTTAACACTGAGTAATCGTCTAACTCAGTATTAAACTCAGTATAACAGTTTAACTCAGTATTAAATGCAACCCGGGAATGTGCAAGTGGCCAAGTTTACGTACTTCATTACCAGCAAATTCACTGGTGACAGAGTGCTGTGCAGCAAGTTATCTGGGGAAAGAACCACCTGCTGACTTACTCCTACCGCTTAACGAATTTGTCATATTAACGGGTAGGATAGTCGGTAGATTTGCTGAAAAGGCCTCACAACGGAGTCATGGGACAGCAACGCACCTATAACATCAGAACCTATAAGATACAACAGTGAGGTATAATAGTATCCCATGGTTGTTTCTTATCACCAGGAGAGCCGTGTGCTTATTTCACTGAATTCTTACATTAAACATGGGCCACATTTTAGGTTAAAGCGTTAGCCCCTTAAAATAAAGAAGCTAAGATCAAAAGTAGTTATTAGTTCTCCTGGCAGTAAGTAAAACTGAACATGAAAGTTTCAAAAAATGCAACATTACCACCTTTGGTATCTCTAGGCGGCATGAATTTCATACCATCATTACCGTCACTAACACCGTGACTTCCTACTAGGTGATAGAGATAGGTACACCCCGATTGGTACCACCGCATTACCTATTCCATATACGTATACGTGTTCCGGTTCGGAGGGTAAGGTAGCCGGTTAACTTACTTTTGCTCAATGCCTAACATCCCGGCCTCAGGTTAGCAACGCACTAGTTATTAGTTCTCCTGGCAGTAAGTCAAACTGAACACGAAAGTTTAAAAAAATGGAACATTACCACCTTTGGTGTCTCTAGACGGCGTAAATTTCATACCATCAGGATCCTTCTACTTGTTTGCCTTCCAATATCATAAAAATTACAATTTGGTATTTTTCTATTAACATTTCTGGAGTAGGTATGCCTCATAAACACTCTTTTTTTTAAATGTGTTTAAGGTTTCACAGCGGGGCTTAAAGTTTTATTGCCCAAGGTTAAGCCCACGTACAACCTTACTCATTTGATCTTATTCACAAGTCAGCCATGAGTTTTCAAAAATTTACATCTATGAACGGCTTTCGATGACCAAACCCACAGACCTTCATATTTGAACAGCTATTATTGACTCACTGTCGCCTACTGTTTGAAACTTATTGTTTTATCACTGGCACATCAAAATATAAAAAATGATACCTATTAGACTATTATTTACTAGCGGCCCACTCCGAGTTCGCACGGGTATAAAATATACCTACATGTAAACCTTTCTCTTTAAACACTTTATCTATTAAAAAAAGCCGCATCAAAATCCGTTGCGTAGTTTGAAAGATTTATGCATACAAAGGGACATAGGGACAGAGAACGCGACTTCGTTTTATACTACAGTCGTGTAACACATATCGGCACATATCATTCATTTTATTTAAATTTTACTTTTTATTAAATTTAATTACAATTTTAAATTCGTAATATCTTTTGAATGTATTGTCCGATTGGAACAAAATAAAAAGTTATTTATTGCTATTGAAACAATCTTGCTTAATAAATAGTTTATTTGGACAAGGATTAGTATTTGACGATAATATGATCGATAAACATAGGCTAATAATTTTAATTACTTTCATTCTATGGAAAAGTGGTTATAATGGCTAAAATATAAATGTTTTGTTTATACTATCTCTGACTTTTTTGTAGGCATTATTGAGCTCCACAACTTTTCTATAGTAGTCAACCATACATCTCTTACCATTTAGGCAGCTTTCGCGAGAATCGTTAACGTACTGCAGCTTTTTCGTCGACTTACTCCACAATTTTCACTACTACGAATAATCCTATCTATTTTCTGGGATAAAGTAGTTTTTGAGCCTATTCAATACAAATATAAAAAATACAAAGATTTCTTCTTTATAATATTAGTACCTATAGATTACTGAAATGAATCTGGTATGGTGGTAATTTTGTTGTGCACTCACTAAACCAATTTTAAGTTGTCGTTATCTTCTTTCAACGAAAGTAATAGAAAAAGACAAAACAATTTTAGTGCTTCCAGATTAGACTGTTTACGATTTCTCTACTGACGTTTAAACTATCACTCGGAAAACGACCTCTAAAATATCTTCTTCTTCTTTTATAAATATGGCTTTCGATCGTTTTTCACGACTACTTTGCCAATATCAAGTTAGGTAATTCTTATACAGTCATTAGCCACTATGTACACAGTCATGTCAGGTCAACCGTCAGTAAAGCGGTGTTTCGTTACTCAAGCTCATCTAGTGAGATTTGACGGCAGCAAGGAAATACATACAATACAGCGATAAACTAATATCTTCATGATTATTTCATTTATGTACTTTCACTGAACAAAATCAATCTAATTAACCAATTTCACTCAATCTATACACGAAATTCAATAAACGATGGCGCCAAAACTCGTCTAAAAATATCAAAACTTGATACCTATTATATCCGGACTAACCGGGCATGTCTAAAATGTACCATTCATTCATTCATTTCATTCGAAAAAGATAGCATGCATCTAAAATAAATTGTGAACATCAGAATCACCACGAATAATGTATATCCTAACTACAAAAAAATATACAAAATTTTGGATTCAAAAGAAATCACTATTAAAGCAAATTTATTCACATATAAAAGATGGATAACATTTTAGCCTCAGGCTGTCAACGCACCATTAACATCTTTGATGTCTACGTACATTAGGAGACAATTATTCAAAGCCAGGTTAAGTTGTAAAAACCGCGAAGTTGACAACACATTAGTCATTCAAAAAAAATGTTTTACATGCAACGTTTAACAATTCTTATTCATTTGCTCAGAGTATTTATTAATGAATAATATAACCCATGGTAAAGCCATGACCTCTGATATTATATTTCATTAGTGTCAATTGTAGTAAGTGAAATGTACCAATTAACGGCCACCCTGACACAATAACTGTAGGTAGTCCTCCACATTCGTACTCTATTTTAAAGCTTTATCAAGTACATTTATCGTAATCGAATAGGTATATCGATTACTCGATCATCTTCAATCTCAAAAAATGTCTGAACAATTATTATCTTACTGTAGTTATTATGTTTCACTAATTATTTTATTTTATTTTAGTGAATTCCTTAAATATTTGATAAACATGTTATTATTATATTTTTATTGAGAGGCCCTCTATGAAAATATAATAAAATCCAAGTATATCATATATTTATTTTGAACTTACCTTCACCTCTACCAAAAACATTGACTAATTCAGACATAGAACGGACAACATAAACATCTCAAAGTAAACCATCACCAAAAACAATATTTGATAGCTAAGTACAAGTAATTTTAAAATTTCTTTAAAATTGCAAATCATAAAAAAAAGTATCTTCACGACCATATCCCCGAAGAGATAGGCAGAGGCACAACCAGGGCACCCACGACTAGCCGAAGATACTAAGTCCCACAATGTGATAGGTGGCAAACCTATCGCCAATCGGGCACATATCCTATCCCGAGCAACATTATTTTATTATAAGAAAATTGGAAAAACACAATTTTCTTATTGTTGCCCCCCGGGTCGGGCACTCAATACGAACCCGGGACCTCATGCAGTCAAGTCCAACAACTGAAGCACTAGACCACAGAGGCGAATCATAAATATCACTATATTAGGGTTTGGAAATGAATTGAGAAAACGCAACCATAATTTCTACTAGTAGATAGCATAACTAGAAAAATATTATGTGTGTACATATTAGCTAGTCTTAAAAATATTAGTCATTCAAAGAGAAAAACGGTTGACTCTACGTACGGCTAACTTAAACGAAAACGGCTTACGAAAACAAACACTGCAATACTTTTTTTTTAAGTTATTCTAGACTATAGATATTCTAAATGTCGATATCCATACAATAATTGTATCCTAATTTGTCGATAATTGTATACTAGATACGTTTCAAGGTGATTTCCTACAACTTTTTACCAAAAGTCGAAAGCGATCCGATGAATATTCGATAAAATCCTTGATAGAGGCGTTCAAAACCGTTTTTAACATCCGGTATTTAAGTCAACGCACGGAGCCATCCAAAATTAGCCAGTGCGAATGCCATACACGATTCTAGCTAGCGTTGACGGGTGTGAGATAATAATTATGTATTTGGCTGCTTATTCACACTCTGACGACTTACTGGAAGGGAAAATGTACTGAATTTATAATGAAGTTGATAAAAGTGATCAAAAGGTCGGTAACATTTGAGCCTTTGTTAAGTTTACCAGACGTTGTCGATAACATGAATAAATGTACAGTAAATAAACATGATGTATCAAATGTTAGACGTAGAGATGTAACAATCTCATCGCCCGTTTTAGATATAATCTAGTACAGTCAGACTAAATACTAGATTGTCTACATCAGTTTGCCCCAATGAGTTTGTACGTCTTACCTATTCCTGCCGCCATTATGGCGGTGGTTGATATTATTATATTCCGCCCTTAAGTTGGCAAGACACCGTCAACATCTTGATTGTCTATGGACAAACTATAGGGCTATATCATCCCAATAAAGCGGTCAATAAGGCCCACTTGCACGGAATTCGTAGGATAATTGTATAACTCCGAGGTTGTAAACTCAAAGTTAATTTGTCAATCTTTAACTCGTGTTTTATCTTGCACGAACAAAAATTATCTCTGGATATAGTAACCCAACATTTTTACTCTGTAAACTCAAATTCATTCATTCTTTTTACATCCTGCCAAATGTGAAAGGGCGAATGACATAATATTACATAAGTATTCTCATGTCTTTCGCGCAACAGAAATTTGTTATTTATGTCTTTTTCTTTATGTCAGACCAAAGAATATAAATACTCTTTAACAAGAGTGTCAGACTCAAAAGGACATCGTGTTTAGTAGGTTATTGTTCAATAGTTTTGACCAAAGACTATAGTTTTGACAGCTTACAATTTGTGAAAACAATTTAGTAATTATTTATTTCGTGTTTTGCATTACTTTTTAATAATAAGATGGAAAAGAAGCCACGTTTACGCATTCCGAATTTCACTAGTAGCGACAGTTTTCTCCTTTGTGATATTTTTTTTAAATATAAACATGTTATTGAAAAAATAATGTTGTTGGAGGTGGACCATCACCAAGACGATCTGATGACTCTATGCTGGACAAAATAAAATGTTTGGTTGGGCCAACTATCGACGGGCTTTATTCGATTTATGAAGAAGACAGAGCGAGCGGTTTAATGCAATTAAAAATGTGTCGCCCATTGAAATAGAAGAAGTTGATGGAATGGAAATTGAAGAAGTTGAAGCAAAATATGCTCATTACGAAAAATTGCGTTAATTATATTTCTTAGAAAAAAAGTGAAATAAACAAACTTCAACCAAGATGTATATATTTCTTATTTTAGATAATATTTTTAAAAAATAAATAATACTTAATTACTTAAATAAATCCCCAAAGATGTTGTATTATTAGCACTTCACATACACGAGATCCCCAGGTATTCCTAACACAATTGGACTGTGAAGGGGCTGGCTGCTTCTGGATCATATTATCCAAGTAAAACAGGATATTCAGGATCAATTGTAGGCTCTTTGTCATTTCTTAGATGTGCCAAATTATGTAGAACGCAATTAGCTATAATTATACCAGTTATCCTACTAAAGCGCACTTGAATTCCTCTAGAAACAATAGGAAATCTTCTTATCCAAATACCGTAAAATCCGATAAATCACCACAAGTCAATAATTGAATTCCAGTTGCCAAAAAACCTCGACGTGCACAGAAGTTGGTCTATCGGCTATAAACCCTCGCTTTATACAGGCTGGTTGTGTGTAGGCTGTATAAATTTATGCTGAATTTTATCTAATAAATAAAACACATTTCTTTTTCCAAGTATAAATCTTCTATGAAATGCTTTGTCTCTCTGTGAACTAAAATGGTCTATTTCCTTTGCAATTCTCCCTTTAAAAATTCTGAATTCAACAATTTCTCATCATCATTAGAAAACAAATAATTACTCACAATAATTCTAAAAATAGTAAAGAAACTTTGGTAAATTATGTTATTTATCTTCAAATACACAACACAAATCGATATAACCTTATAATTTTGACGTTACAAATCTAGAGTTAGAAATATAACCCTCCAACTTCGGGGGATTAAATAGTTAAACATATAACCTGTGGCATAGTGCAAACTCGAGGTTGCGCAAGAGAAAATAACGATTTAACCCTATATTGGAAGCTAATCTAGGGTTAACTACGTTAACCTAGGATCGTACAAGTGGGCCTAAGAGGCCGTAATTTCAAAAATTGTATCACCGCCAATGTTGTCATTTGTCGATTTTTGACATAAACACCGCGAATCTACACAAAGACGTAAAATAGCGAAAATGCATATTCGCGGTGTCGATATATAAGCGACGATATCTCTTTACACCAAGTCTCCCTGTATGGCAAAGAGTACGGAGTTTCAAGTGAATGAATATTGCCAGTAGTTTAAAATAAAAGTCTTTGTTTCAACATTGACAATCATGCTGCAGATGGTACGTCGTGACTGGAGTGTTTTTTTATG
The DNA here is from genome assembly GCA_002245505.1 of Calephelis nemesis. Taxonomy (NCBI): domain Eukaryota; kingdom Metazoa; phylum Arthropoda; class Insecta; order Lepidoptera; family Riodinidae; genus Calephelis; species Calephelis nemesis. The sequence goes on from NJDD01007125.1 coordinate 44,958, forward strand.
TAAAAGGTCAGCGACCAGCACACAGCTATCCTGATGGCAAGAGGCCTGGCCTATGGGTACCATATATGTAACAGGTAGGTCGTTGTTCTTAGGGCCGGGATGCTAAGCCCTGGAAAGTTGCTGCACAGTACTCTACCCCAGTGATGACCTACACTTTAAACAGTGCTGGCCTCATACACGCCTAATACACAGAAGCTTGCCTGCTGCTACTGTCTGACCCAGAGATAGACTATTTTGCTACTTAGTGTACTCGGACACAGGGAAGTAGAAAAAATAGTCTATCTCTGGGTCAGACCTGGTAACATCATTCAAACATGGGTGAAGCTGTGGACGAAGCTAGTACATAAACCCGTACACTCCCGTAGCCATTGTACGGTACTGTGATCTTACGGTAATTTCTTAATTACGTATATTGTAAAACATAATTAAATTCAGTTCAATGTTAATGATTTCGTTTATATGTATCTCGGATTATAAACTTAAACTTGATGTGAAATCTCCGTGACGTATGGTACAAGTTGATGCCCTCGGCTTCACAGTGGCTATATACCACGCGAGTCTATATGCAACGGCTATCTCTTACCATCAGGGGAGTCCTGTGCTTGTTCGCTGACCTCTCACACAATAAACCTTAGAGAGGAATTTGTTTCGCCGTTTCTTCTCCTGTCTGGCTAGGTTTGGAAACGTTGGTAGTTTACGGTAGACAGGCTTAAATATGATTAGTGTTTTAAATGTTTGGTAATAAATAATTAAACCAGTTATAAATAATTGGCTCAAAAGTTAAAGTACATGTAATTAAATATTTTTTATAAATATTAGAATATTTGCACACTAAAATGTCGTAGAATGTGTTGATAAACTTAAATATTATTGTAACATCTCATTTACATATTGTGTGTTGTGCAAATAAATAATTTTCTTTCCTTTCTTTCTTAAGAAAAGAGGGAAGAACCTTCAAAAAAGAAGAAACCTACACAAATGACACAGTTTGAATTTAACCCCAAAGTAAGCAAATTATTGGTCGTGTTACGAGTGTTTCTCCACGATACTAATACATAAAAGTACATATATAGATACCAGAATAAATTTAATGAACACACAGATCAAGAACCGAGTTCAAGTAAACATACAAAGGCAACTAAACTAAATACAAATACTAAATACTAAACTCGAGCTGTTGGTTAGTGGTGTCAGACGTGTTTTTTTTATGACAATGGAAGGCAAACAAGCTGACGGATTTCCTGATGGTAAGAAATTTACGCCGCCTAGAAACACCAATGGTGGTAATGGTGCGTTGCCAACCTTAGGCCGGGGTGTTAGGCCTCAAGCAAAAGTAAGTTTACCGGCTACTTTACCCTCCGAACCGGAACACGTCAACCGCAAGCGTTTTATGTTATGGCAGCAGGAATAGGTGAGGCAGTAGTACCCTCTCCGGGCGAGTCGCTGCGAGACTCTACCACCTAGTCAGATGTCACGGTGTTAATGACGGTAAGCCTATGCTCGCCTTTTACGAGCTGCCTGGCTCAGGAAGGCAGATGGTCTATTCTACAAAGGAGCCCGGACCAACAAGGATTTCAACCGAC
>NJDD01007126.1:0-11818 GCA_002245505.1 Calephelis nemesis
GGCTCATAAGTTCCAGCAAATCCTACATCGCGATATTACAGTTTCTTTGCTTTGTAGCAGTCAAACAACTTATCATATCAAGTTGTTTCAAACTTCGTTCCCTGTGAAAAATATACAAAGTACAAACCTTAAGCTGACATTAAAATTCGCATCGCTAACGTCGAAAGTCTATCGTGTTTGCCTCCCTATATTAAAAAAGTCTACCAATAGCCACTGAAATTAACAATAATAATAATAGAGCTATTGAAAATAAGTGAAAATAATAATAATAATAACTGTTCTTGTACAAATTACACAAATTTAATTTAACCCCAATATAAACAAACATGTTTTTGTATTATTGGTTTTAGTCAACTAAACTAATATCAGAGATTATTAATATAAATATTGTCTTTGCTAATACATAGAATTGGAAATATTTAACTAGATACCAGTATAAATTTAGCAAATATCTGGGTATTACATAATACCGGATCAAAATGTTTATCACACAAATGTCTGCCCCCGTCGGGAAACGAATCCGAGCTTCGCAATTGACTGATAAAGTTACGCTAACCCCTCGACCAATGAGGCGGTCGGGATTAATGTCATTCAGAAACTGGTAAGATAATAATGATTTAGATTCCATTGTAAATGTCATCACTTCGTGCATTAAATTCAAATGATCCCGAGTGACTTGTAAAACAACGAGCGGACCACATAAAGTATCGTCAGCCACGACGTACGCGGAATATTTACACTGGCCTTGTCCGCATCAGATTTGTTCGTTCATACTCGACTTCAAATCATTTTGTCATGTGAGGACATTGACAGGATGTAAAACCCGTACTAATATGAATGCTAAAATATCTCCGTTTATACATCCAGGTCGCGAAGGTATAATGTTATGATGTAATTATTGTGTACTAGCAGTTTCATGCAGCTTCGTCTGCATAACTTGGCTTCTACTGCATCCATTTTGATGAAACAAAGCCTATGTCACTCAGGGATAATATAGCATTCTAAAGGTGAAAGAATTTTTGAAATCGGTTCAGTAGTTTCGGAGCTTATACATTTCAAACAGACATAAAAAATCAAACCTTTCCTCTTTGTAATATTAGTATAAATGGAGTTTAGAGGCTAAAGAGTGACATAGGTTAATTTTTATCCCGATATCTAAACGGGTTCCCGTGGAATCGCCTTATAATTTTAAGCATGTTAAGTTGCAGACGGCCGGGCCTAGTTGCGGGCTACATATAATTATATCGGTAACTAGATGTCATTAAGTAGATTTAAAGGTAAATTTTTATTATTGACTTGACCTCTGCCGTTTGAAGGAAAAGGAAACAATTTTGTATATACAAATAATGAATCTGTAACTGATCGCTTTTGTATGTATATAGAAGATATTTGTGGGAAACCATTACAAGATAATTTTGACGCGATCGTCAAAGGAATTGTCCGTAGTTTTTTCTTCATGATTGAATTTTGTGTCTATTAACAATTATGAGCAAAATTACTAGATTATCGATTAGTTAAATAAGATCCGGGGACGAACACGTGGAACTGTCATTTTTCATATGATTTAAATAGAAGATAAAAACTAGTATTGTTAAATATAGTAAATTAATATTATAAATACAATAAAGTTCCAGTCGAATAGCTGGATGACAAAAAACAGATGCAGAGGCCACCAGTCCGATGTTTCTATATCGTCAAATAATAAGTGCATTAAACGCATTATGCTAATTCAAAAAGAAATGAATTAAAAACAATTTTTTGGTACAAGTTTTTCTTTGCAAGGACTATTCCGGCATTAGACTTGAGATGTACTGTTCAAGACTTATCTAATAAGCTCAAGCCTGATTATGTTGGGAGGTCCTTCCGCCTTCATCATCGGTTCTATTATGTCACAGCAATTTATTATGCAATAACGTCATTGCTTGCTATTGTTGTCTTGTTTGGGAGTAGGTTAACTGGTAAACTTGTAGAGATGGCCTGTCATCCGGCCATAAGATAGTGACGCATCAAACATCTATCAATTCTTTGGGCAATGATTATTTGCTATGCTTTCTTATAGCATACGAGTAAACAAAATATCTTGTAGTTAAGTAAAATATAACTTAGTGAACACTTGGTTTGATAATAAAAAGCACCTTTGTTTTCTTTTAATTGGCTAATATGTTGCTAACCGCGAGGTTTTTACAACGTCATCGGACTAAAACCTTTATATAATTGGCAATTACGGTTAAAAAACTGTCACTTTTTTTTCTAAATATCTATAACGTACCTTAAAGTTTTTAGGTTTTGTAAGTTTAAAAATTTATTATGAAAACAAAATTCAACAAATAAAATGAAAGCAGATGGTATTTTTTTCTTTTGCGCTTTTGTCATCTCACAAGCTCTGACGGAGTAAAACCGAAAAAAGATTTCTAAAAACCATGTCTTTAATCCCGAGCCCGAAAATCACTCTGTCTCCTCAGGTCACCAGTAACCGTGACACAGCGCCAAACACACAGTTCTTTCGATACCGCTTTGAAACCAAATCATTTTCAAAGGTCGTCTATAATGGACAAGTGGCCGTCCAAATGCGCAACACTTGTCGGAGGGCAATGCGATTGGTAGAAGCCATCCTCTAGCAGAGGATGGTAAATAATTATTATATATAACTACACAGGTTTTACAATTTAAATAAAACACAGGATTGAAATCTCTAGTAGATCAAATGGTTAGAGCATTCGGCGGCTTGAGACGAAAAGGGTACAGGTTCAAATCCAGTCTGAGGCAATTTTTTTCCTGCCTACATCATATCACATACGACGTTATTAAGTAAGTAAGTATATTCTCGCCCATATCCCCGAAGAGGTAGGCAGAGAGCAAACAGGGCACCCACGACTAGCCGAAGATACTAACAACACACATAAACTAACATAAATTAAATTAAATGATTACTTCATACCAATTACATAAATTGATCGCACCCATAGTTAATCTAAAATTATATACTGCATTAGCTGACAATGTCATTAATAGAAAAACATATTAAATAAATACAAAAATTACTCCAGACCCACATATACAAAAATCTACGAGTATGTTCACAACACTAATGTCCCTGTCGGATATCAAATTCGAGCCTCGCGGATGTTCGGTGCTTAGTCGTTCGCTTACCTCTCGGCCATGGAGGCGGTAAATATGTTATTATTATCACAGTAATGATTAAGCTGGTATTAAAAGTTTGTACAAAAAGCTACGTAGGTGTGGATGGATCAGTGACAGACCACTTATCTGTCATTATTCTTCAATTTAACTCAATACCGCCTATGTGATCAACTTTTTATAACATTTTTTACAGGACAACAAACTTAAAGAATAGTGTAGTTTTTGCCATTGTAATAAAAAATTGTGGGAGGCAATGATTAAACATTTAATGAAATAATTGGTAAGAAACTTTATTAATTTTTTTCTTTTATTTCTTTACTAGATGCGCCCCGCGGTTTCACCCGCGTAAGTCCCAATCCCGCGGGAACTCCGGGATAAAAGTAGCCTATATGTTATTCTGGGTCTTCAGCTACCTACACACCAAATTTTATTTCGTAATCGGCTTTGTAGTTTTTGCGTGAAAGAGTAACAAACATCCATACATCCATTCATACAAACTTTCGCATTTATAATATTAATAGGATATAATATTCTAAGCAAACCTTTAAAATAAATTAATTTGTCGTGTCACAATCCAAAAGCAAATAAAATGTGATTAAAAATAATTTAGTAGAATATACTTTAATGTATAGGTAGTGACTAGAATAAATTATAAATAAAATTTATAGGAATTTGTTTCGCCGTATCTTGGAAAAGCATAAATATAGCAATAATTTATTATCCAATTTGTTTAACTAATACTTAAGATATCAAAAAAAGTAGGTGGTGGTTTATGTCGAATAAATTTATAAAAGAATACTTTCAATCAAGTTTGTCGTAATGCTGTATTCCAAAAATTTAGGCCATATATTTTGTGCTTATGCGGTCCATCAAATAACGATTTTAGAGACAAATGAGTTCTCAGATACAGTTCTAATCTTACAATATGTTAAAATAATGTTTTCAATCAGACTTACATATAAATATACAGAATAAAGAAAATATTGTAAATGAATTAATAAATGAAATAATAATGTTATATGCATATTTGTGTTATGTGTATTTGTAATAATAATAATTTAAATATAATTTCCTAGTTCTTACAGTGTTATTTATTAATATATAAAATATAGTAAGCATAATGAACAATATGAATTGCGTAATAGGTACCCAATAGTTATGAATATTGTAAAATCTGTACATAGAATAAGTGAAGAGCTAGGATTCAAAGAGTCTTGTACTAAAGTACTTGCATGCCATGTAAATGGCGGAATATTAGGACTTCACAGTATTATTAAGACTGGATAAAACATGTGTCCGAGCAAGAAATAAATGATTTATGATTTATACATATATATTTTCGCAGCAAGCCCTTGCGCCGTAGGCGGAGAGCAGCGAGTGCCAAATACTGTAAGCCTAGCTTACTGAATATTATTCATCAATCGTCTCGTACAAGCACCTCAGTTTCGGAAATCGACATTAAGTATTATTAATCTGCTATATTTGATATTTTCCATCGTCGGCACTTGGTAAAACTTCCAAAAATACAAAATACAAAAACATCAAAAATATTGTTTAGTAGTTTAAGTTTTAGCCCTGATGATGCTGTATAAGCGAAACCGGTAGGATATTAATTACAAAGTAATAAATTACAAGTCATAAGTAAAATAGAACAAGTGTTTCTTTCTTTAAAAATATGATTATTAATCTGTGTTTACCCTAGATAATGTGTAATGAGAAAAGAGAGTTCTTTTGCTACTCTTATTGTGAAGTGGTAAAAAATTTATATCTTTGAGCACATTGATATAACTACAGAAAGAAATTATTAAAAATGATGTTTTTAATAAAATAAAAAATAAACTTCGACATTCTAACAAGAACACTGAAAGGAACAAGCTTTATCTGTACCAGTTACCATAATGACTTTAGCACGTTCCGGTCTGAAGGGACGCACCTGTAACATTACAGTGTCTGTAGGCCATGGTTTTATTTTTCAGGAGAGCCGTGTGCTCGTTGTCTGACCTCTCACATAAAACGATTTGAAATTAAATGAAGTTAAAAATTTGAGAGTTTTTAATATGATTATTTATTAATTATATAAACTTATAAAATTATTGATTAATGCTTTACAAATAACCAGCTGTTTTAAATATAGTAAGTATAAATTGAAACGTCTTGAACTAGTTTTCCCCCGTGTTGGTCCGGGCTCCTTTGTAGAATAGACCATCTGCCTTCCTGCGCCAGGCAGCTCGTAAAAGGCGAGCATATGCTTGCCGTCACTAACACCGTGATATCTGAATAGGTGGTAGAGTTTTGCAGCGACTCACCCGGATTGGTACCACCGCCTTACCTACTCCTGCCGCCATAACGTTATGACGTATTCGGAGGGTAAGGTAGCCAGTAAACTTACTTTCGCTCCAGGGCTAGCATCCCGGCCTCAGGTTGGCAACGCACCATTACCACCTTTGGTGTCTCTAGGCGGCGTGAATTTCTTACCATCAGGAAATCCGTCTGCTTGTTTGCTTTCCAATATCATAAAAAAAGTTTGGTTTACGATTCCGTATTGCTCGATACAATTTACTGTATCATATATCAACCAATTGCTGTCCGCCAATCAAACATCACCTATTAGTAATATTTATTGATTACTATTTCTCAATAACCAACACGATATACATTTTACGTAATATTATAGTAATATGTTTATCAAAAAGTACCTACAATCCATATCTTCGAAGTGGCAGGCAGAGGTACAAACTAGTGAAATGTGAAAACCCTCGACTATCCGAAGTCCCACGATGTAAATGTAGCAAACCTATCGCCAACTGAGTACATATACATATCCCGGACGTTTTTATTAGAAAATAAGACGAATTAATTTTCTTTTGGCTGTCCGACCTGGAAATCAAATCCGGGGTCTCATGAAGTCAATTCCAACACTGGACTGCTAGACCACAGAGGCGATAGCAGTGTGTGTATGTGTGTGTGTGCGTTCTTAGCAATAGTTTTTTTAGAACGTAAACGTATAGAAGTAACCCTGGAATACAACTGCTGGTAAACTAATTGAGTTTGGACTTATTTGATTCGCCTTAACTAGATCTGTTCATATTTTTTATGACGAGGACTTGATGACAAGGATCTGATGATTAAACTAGGTGGTGGCTAAAGAATTAAACTTGAAAAGATACAGTATTCTGTTTCATAATCTTCACAGTTCATCTAAAGCACAAGCTTTAAACATGATTGAGATGATCTTTATTTATCATTTATGGAGATTTGTCCAGGCGTTGAAGGTCACCAGCTCATTTGTAAGCATCAGATTGGATTAGACGCATTACAGGCATTTATTTCAGTTTTAACCCAATTGAAGTTGGTTCTCTAATTGTTCTGTGATGAGTTAAAAACGTTTTTTTGTCTGTCACGTCAATCATTTAATCATTTAATCATTTATTTCTTGCTTGGACACATGTTTTATGGGGTCTTAATATTAAAATAAAGTACAAATGTTCCGCCATTTACATGGCATGCAAGTATTTTTGTACAAGAATCTTTGATTCACTTATCCTATACAAAGATTTACAATATTCATTATTATTAACTATTATACAATTAATATTATTTATTATTCTTATTACAATTTATATATTAATAAAAAAAACCAGAAAATAATATTTAAATATCAATTAATTTTACATTTTACCTATACTTAATTTATTTATTCATTATTAAATTAATTTATTATTACAAATACACACAACACAAATATGCCATTTATTAAATATAACATTATTAATTCATTAACAGTATTTATCTTCAAGTTATTTTATATGTAAAATATTCTGTAATAGTGTAGAAAGATTTATCAATAAGCCAATCGCGGAGTTTTCTTGTAAAAAGTTTCTCCTTTAATTCCCTAATATTTTTCGGAAGAGCATTATAGATTTTTATCGTCATTATATAGCAGTTTCTTTGATATAAGTAACTATGACACTTCGGAAATTTAATTTTAGTAGGATCTCTCGATAAACAAACCGACAAACATCACGGTATTGCATTATTCTACAACTTTTTAACGACTATCTGATTCGGTAAACTTCGTTTCACCTGACACCACCTCGTTAGCCGAGGGGCTAGCATAAACGCCCAACTCCAGCGACTACCTGCGAGCCTCAACTTTGGACGAGGGCAGGCATTAGTGTGATAAACATTTAGATGTATGCATTTCTGTATCTGAATGTTTGTTAAATTAATTCTATTTTTTTTAAATATTTATATGTATTAGATCGACTAACTCATATAATTTGCGTACTTTGGGGTTTGATTCACTTCGTGCAATATGCCCAGGGATATTTACTATTATTATTCTATTTATTTACTTAATAAAAATTTGCGTAGGAAAAATTAAGTATTAAGTTAATAAAAGATGAATAATAATTGGTTTCACAAACTTTCGCCATGTTAGGTAAGGGTAACTTACTTTTTTAAACATTTTAATATTGTTGGAATTTAGATTAAACTGCAATAGCCCACTTAGACGGGTCTCCGGAAATAGTGACATTTGGCACTACCTTGCAAGGGACTTGACGTGATATAGATATAGGTATAGGTATTATGTAAAATGGCCTCTACCTATTACGATTTTACAAAATTTGGGTTTTATGTCAAAATAGTTACTACCCCTCACTTATAGGACTGGAAGGGAGAATCAATTCCGTATTATTCTTCATTGATTTAGATTAATGCTAAAAAATACCACAATCAAAACTTTTAACATACAAACCGTTATTAGCGGCTATGTGGAACGAAGTTCACCGGGTGGGCTAGTACAATGTAAAATATTAAAGTCTGAAAACAGCTCAGGTTAACACTCTCGTAACAGGTATCCTTTGTGGCGGTCACGGTTTAAGTTATCAATACCAATAATACCAGTTGTTTACAGTATTCATGCGTCACTGAGTACACCCGTCTTTATATAGGTACATACGTGGCGTCCGCGTCGTTTCGGTATTATGTCATATCTAATCTCAACACCTAAGTTAATACGAGTTCTTATGAATCGCCTCTGTGGACTTGACTGCATGAGGTCCCGGTAGCGAATCCCGGGACAGGCAACAAAAACAAAATAGGGTTTTTCCAATTTTCTAATATAAAAAAATGTTGCTCGAGATTGGATAATATGTGCCCGGTTGGCGATAGGCTTGCCACCTATCATATTGTGGGACTAAGTGTCTTCGGCTAATCGTGGGTGTCCTGGTTGTGCCTCTGTCTACCTCTTCGGAGATACGGGCGTGAAGATGCTTTCTTTTTCTTATGAATGTCGGGTAACAAAGAAAATCTTGTGTTTTCAATATTCGAATGAAAACAAAGTTGCACAGAATTACGTATGTGCCCGGTTGGCAATAGCTTTTGCCATCTATCACATTTTCAGACTTAGTGTCTTGGACTTGGTGGGTGCATGTGCAGGTGGTTGTATCTCTGTCAAACTCTTGGGAGGTAGGGGCGTGAAGATGACCTCATGTCAGCTGCACTACCATTAGATCGGATCGCTCAACCACGGAAGTTGACAAAATAAGGTATATTATTGCAGCTGTAACTCGTGAATATTAGAACTTCACATTAACATATGTATCTATTTCGCAATCAAGCCAAAGTTAAGATTAGATATGACATAACGTATATTGAGTATGCAAATGTTTAATCTAAGCAAACTTTAACTTTAAGAATTCGTTGATGAAACTCCCTTCTTTATTAGTTATGATTTTTAATGACACTGTCTAAAGCCTATTTTTATAAATAAAATCAACTTATTTTATTTCTTTGAACTCTTCTTTTCTTTCTTTTCTTGTGTTAGCTATTGCTACGAAAGGATTTATATGAAAAAAAATCAATATTTTTAGTCTATCGGCTAAGCTAGTCGAAAATATTAATATCAATAATTGTAAAAATAACTTGTGTCTTAATAATTAAAAAAAGTCTTGTCTTATAAGATTGAATGTAATAAATCTATACATATAATAATTCTGTAGAAGGGTCAATTCTGTACATTGAAAATATTGAAAAAATAAAAACCCCCTGCTATTTATTTTTTCATTGTTACTGGATCGATACAAAACCCAAAGTTTTTGTCTGTCTGTCTGTCGGTCTGTCTGTTTGTTTAGGCATCACGTGAAAACTAACGGTTCGATTTTGATGAAATTTGGTACAATTATACCTTATTATCCTGGGCATAAAATGAGATACTTTTATCCTGAAAAATACGTAGAAAAAAATCTTAATTTTTCAGTTTTAGACTAACATCCGCGCGGACGGAGTCGCGGGCGGAAGCTAATAACAAATAATAAATGTTCTTTTTTATAGTTGTTTTATAAGGATCGATTGCGATCAATTTTTATTGTTGAAAATCGGACTGGACTATGTCATTACTCACAAGTCAAGCTGGTTATCGTAAAACTTACTTCCGGGTAAATAGAATAATATGTTTTTAAATATATATACCAGTAGATTTAAAATAAACTGAAATGTGTTTGTGGAAAAGTAAAAGTGTTTATATAATATTTATAGATTACAAATAGCAAAGCAAGCTCTGACAATGGAGAGTATTTTTTGGTACGGGAAAGAAAACCGAATTCACAATAAAAAAAGTATATGTCGCTGAAAGACTTCAGAATTTTTTATTTGTTGTTAACCCGAGGCTTAGATTTTTAACGTCTTGAGTGAGTTAATCTACTTAATCTCTAGTCAATGGGGGCACTGAGATGTGCCAACAAAAAGAAGTTAGAAGGTTGTATTCAGTCAGGTAAAAAGGCGAAAGGCGACTTATAGTGAAAAATTAATGCCTAAGAATACATCACTTAAAATGTCGTACATAAAAAGAAATAATCTATTTTTATTTCTTTTTATATTAAGCGCCACAGTGCCAATTTAAATTTTTAGCCTACTTAACATACTTGTTTAAAAGGTATAAACTATAAATGGTAATAAAGGTATAAGATATAAATGTAACATAGGTATGTTTCTGCCGTCATGTTCCGGTTCGGAGGGTAATGTAGCCGGCAAACTCACTTTTTACCACCTTTGGTGTCTTATTTTTACCTTTGTCTATAAAAATATTGTTTAATAGGTATTTTAAAGATTTCTTAATATAGTTATCTTTCTATAAATGAATACAAATTTGTTGAAAATGTTCCAAGAACCCAGCCATATTTATTTTGGTTTAAGTATTATATATGTCTATCCATTTATGGTATATGGTAATGTTCACAGTATTAGGGTTTTTCCAAAGTGTGTCCTATGTGTACTGTACCCAAAGGTCCTTGTGTATATTATTATCTCAGTTTTTGTTGCAAAATGTAAACCTTGACTCTATCCATTTACGACTCCCGCGTATTTTTTTAATATTTCTAAAAAAAGACGCAAATATATCCTTCCTATCCGTACTATTTATTTTATATTTCTCGTATCAATTTCCTCTCTTTACTGGTTGTGTAATTTCACATTCTTAAGTTCTTATATTGGTATATTTTAAAATATTTTTTTATGATATTAGAAGGCAGATTTCTTGATGGAAACACCAAAAGTGGCAATGGTGCGTTTCCAATCCGAGGACAAGATGTTAAGCCTCGAGCTAGATTAAGTTTACCGGCTACCTTAGCCTCCGAACCGGCAAACGTCAAAAGTAAGCATTGACGTTATGGCGGCTGGAATAGGTAAGGCGGTGGTACCAATTCGGTCGAGTCGCTACGAAACTCTACCACCTAGTCAGATGTCACGGTGTTAGTGACAGTAAGCCGGTGCTCGCGTTTTATGAGCTGCATGGCAGGGAGGCAGATGCTCTATTCTGTAAAGGAACTCTGAGCAAAAAGGGTTAGGTTTCTTTTGTTATTAAAAAAAAATGTGCAATAAAGAATAAATGAACTTATATGTTGATTAACAAATCACCAATCACGTAAGTATTGGTTTATCACATATTTACACTTTTACCCCGAACTAACTGTAGGTGTACTAGTAGCACTTTTATTTACGACTAGGGAAATAATGAACTTAAATGACATTTTGATTTGCAAACAGGCATACCTACACAATAATTAAGGATAAAATATTTTCATACATAAACATCGCATGTAAATAAAATTAAGTATGTACCTGTAAATCCAATAAGGTATTTGACAACAAACGTCGACGAAATAAATAAACACTTTTATAAAACCACTTTAAGTCACAGTTTATTAAAAACAGAAAACACTTTTGAACACAACACACTCATAGATCACATAGCACGCACTTTTCATTCGACAAACGGTGTTCATTCGATCGGAAAATCGACGATCGACGGCAGACGCGCAAGCTCGACAGTGACAGATATCACATGGACAGTACGGGCGCAGAACCTGCTGCGTGCGTGCGAGAGTGGGGGCGACGAGGACCAGTAGGGTTACTCATGAATCTCGATATCATGCGAATTGGAAATTGGAATCGCATTTTTTTGTATGTTTAGTAAGGCAAACAAGCAGACGGATTTCCTAATGGTAAGAAATTCACGCCGCCTAGAGACATTAAAGGTGGTATGGTGCGTTGCCAACCTGTGGTCAGGATGTTAGGCCTCGAGCAAAAGTAAGTTTACCGGCTTCCTTACCCTCCGAACCGGAACACGTAATGAAGTTATAGCGGCAGGAATAGATAAGGCGGTGGTACCAATCAG
>NJDD01007126.1:15330-25703 GCA_002245505.1 Calephelis nemesis
TGACATATTCGATTCCAATTTCCAATAGTGCATGAATCGAGCTTCGAGAGTAACCCTACAGGCGTGTGGACCTCACTATTAAATATGTATTTATAGCCCGCTCCGCCGAAAAGCGTTACAAAATTATATGAGATCATGGTTGTAAATTTTATTTTCTGTGCCTTATCTCGTTTTTCTGGTTTAAGGTCTTTGAATTTGTTGTTGATATTGTTTGGTATGTACAAAACAAGAATATTGAACTTTACTGAATATTTTAACTGACTCGAAGGTAAGGAGGCTGTTAAATCCACCTGAATTCCTATGACATTTGTATTTTTTATAAGCAATACCTATATGTCTTTTATAGTGCAGGAAGCGATGCAGGATAATAACATGATACCTGATGATAAGATCAAATCAGCTTAAAGACATTGATAAAAGAGATTGATATTTTGGCGGAAAAAATTAACATTACCTCTTAGTCTGAATGAAATAGTCAAGCAATCTAAATATCTATTAGATTATTCCACTCGAAGGCTATAAGATTAACAGTCCTTCCTGTTCCTGCGCCAAAAAACAAAAACTGAGTATTTTCTCCGAAACTGCTGGGCCGATTTGAAATATTCTTTTGGGCCATTAGAAGCCGACATTATTCTCTATAAATATAGGCTAAGTTGTTTATAGAAAAATAGAAAATTATCCACCCATACCAAGGCCGGACAGCCTGCTTGTGTGTTTAATGCAGCTCAATAGGATACGGCTCTCCCAATGGTAAGAGACAATCGCAGTATGTAGACACCATCGATGTTATAAGTGCTCTGCTGTCCTGCGGCTGGGATGTTAGACCTAATGTGTTTAGACCTTACCCTACGAACCGGAACCTGACTCTGTCATTATGGCTCTGCCATCAATGATGTCGTTGGTAATGATGCATTTTCCCTAAGCTTGCTTAAGAGCTGCCAAGAAGGGGACCAGAACCAACTCGGGGAAATTCGATGTAAGAAGTGGTTAGCAAAAGTGCCACGTGCAAGATACTAGAAGATGGTCGAATACCTAAATAATTAATAAGTTAATTACTTAATTTTTGAAGGGTTAGTACAGCTATAAAGTTATAGTCACTAGACAGTGGTGAGGATTTTGCAGCACACTTACTTAACCAATTTTATGTTAAAATTTTATATTTTCTTTCAACGCAAGAAAAAGACGCATTTAGTGCTGTCGGGTTTAATGTATAACTCGGAAACCGATGATTTAAAACGTCACAACTAACAGGTCCTGGCTAATTTGAAGTAGGTACCTAAAATGTTACATCTCTTTTCTTTTTGTCTTATTGAAAAAACATAGCATGTATGTCCCTAAATTAAGTTTAGTTTGCGCTCAGCAAAAAAAAAAACATCATCGATCTTTCTAAATAAGCAGATGTTTGAAATCGGCAACATTCGGTGGATGATAAGTTAAAAGCAGTAAATATAAAAATCTGACTTCAAATTTCATATTAAGTCGTCCATTCAAAACATACATACGTAATAACGTATAACTTATAAAGCTCTGAACCCTCCATTCAGCAAAAAAATAATACATAATCTAACCAAAAAAAAAGTATCTTCACGCCCATATCCCCGAAGAGGTAGGCAGAGTCACAACCATGGCACCCACGACAAAAAATACAATTCTCGTTTACTCGTCGAATTGACCTTTTTGCTTTGGATATAATGGCAGTGGAAGCCCAAATCTTTTTAGAGGCTGCATCTAGACTCTAGACACTATGACACATACTCGTAATATACTACGAGTATATAGACTATTGAGACAAATTCTTGAATTTGTCTATTTATACCAATGGACATACAGTCTAAGTCATTATTGTAAATATTAGATAAGTTTTTTACTAGGTACATCAAACGACAATAAACCAGAAAAAGCCTCTTTAATCTAGCTTTACATATTTCTAAATAACTAATTTTGACTTGTATATTTTGGAAACAATACTTAAGGAATGCATTTCTAACTCTAGCAGTGCGAATAATGAAAGAACCTCTCAGTTCTCCGGTTTTAGGTAAAATGCTGATTCACAATGAGTCACAATGGTAGTAAAAACAAGGTGCGCCGCCAGCGATTGCCCGATAGGCCCTGACGTGTATGGCCACTGGCCAACAAATGTTTTTTTGCGTCCAATAAATCTCTCGACGATATTGTAATTGTTGTCATCTTGACTAATAGAGCTTATTGTACTTTTTTTGTAGTGATAGAAGACAAATAAGGACATGGGTCAGTGGCTTTAAGTGGCTTTAAATACATAAAGACGCCAGAGTCTTTTTTAACTGACTTTGAAAAATGCAGAAGGTTATATATTCGACTTCTATCTTTTTTTATGTACATTAATCGATTTTCCCGTCGTTTCTGAACCTATTGTAAAAAATATTTTTTTATTAGAAAGAGCGTACTTTCGTGGTAGTCACATTGCCACGAAGTCTAGATTTGATGATGGAGTCCAGGGAAAAAAGGAAAACATTCAATTTTTGTGTATGTATGAGCTTTTTTTTTTTTAATTAAATTATTTATTTCATAAGACAGCGAACAAGCAGATGGCTCTCCTGATCGTGATCGACCTTCGCTTATAGACACCATAGACATAACTGACGGGGTTACGGCTGTGTATTAGGATAACTTTGGAATGCTCTTGCTGTAGCAATAAGGCAGGCAGAAAATAAAAATGTTTTTAAAAAAACGGTTAAGGATTTTTAGCTTAAGTCATACAGTCGTAGCGAGCATCAGGAAATGTTTTCATTGTCAAGATATATAATTATTTACTTATCTTTATTTTGTAATTAGATTAGATACTTAGTTTTTACTTATTTTATGTATTAATGTATTGTATTTTCCTTTTTTTAATGTTGTACTTTTTGCTTATTTATATATTTATTTATTTAAAGTTTATGCACAATAATGTACAAAGGTAGGCTTAATGCAGCATGGCATTTTCTACCAGTCAACCTAACTCATTAAGAGAGCTTAGTTGGATGGGGTGCGCAGAAATAGTTATTGTAAAAAAATGTGATCAAATTATCTTACAATAATAAAATATATACTATGTAAATATAGAAATAATACAAATGATACGTAATACATACACACAAATATATACATACACAAACATATACATAAACACACAGGAAAATACATATATACATATGGTACGATAAGTAATTTCTGATACATCTAGTCTGCTAGATACGCAGAAAGGTGGCGTTTAAGGGAAAACTTGGATGTATTTTCTAATTTCATTTGGGAGTACATTCCACAGTCGTACAGCTTGAGAAGAAAACGATTTTGAAAGGAAATCAGTTCTACACAAAGGTACTAGAAGAATATTTCTTTTTTCTGAATGCTGGTTGTTTGGAAGAAATCGCTTATTAGCGACAAGCTTCCGCCCGCGACTCCTTCCGCGTGGATGTCGGTCTTCGCGTGATAAAACTGAAAAATTAAGATTTATTTTTTTCTTCGCATTTTTTCAGGATAAAAAGTATCCCATTTCATGCCCAGGATAATAAGGCATAATTATACCAAGTTTCATCGAAATCGAACCGTTAGTTTTCACGTCATGCCTGAACATACAGACAGACAGACAGACGAATTTTTTTTTTTCATTCACATATTTGGGTTTGGTATCGATCCAGTAACACCCCCTGCTATTTATTTTTTCAATATTTTCAATGTACATAATTGACCCTTATACAGATTTATTGTATGTATCGCTTATTAACGATAAAAACGCCATTTGTATAAATAATCTACTTGCTGTTGTAATCGTCTTTTAATATGTTTTTGTTGTACAATAAAGAGTTTGTATTATTATTATGCAAAAAGACTTCAGTAATATGACATTCAGTAATATAACACACATATATTTCAACGAATTACTTCCGACTGTTTGTTCAAATAGTTTAGTTAATAGAGACGGTCCGGGGGCGCAAAAGAGCAGACAACTTGTTCCATAAACTATGACAGCATTACTTCGAACAAATATGGTGACATCATGCAAGCAGTTGACCGATCTATATTTATTTAATTACTAGCTGTCCCGGCGAACTTCGTTCCACCTATTCAGTTTGTATGGTAAAAATAAAGTATTGTTTTTTCCCATTTTCCCTGCATTTTTCCCGATTTTTCTCTTCATAAGAACCTCCTTTTGACAATAGCTAACACAACAAAAAAAGAATTAGCCAAGTTGTTCTGAAGTTATGCGCTTACCAACACATTTAACGATTCATTTTTATATTATAGATATAGAAAATATGAACCCTCATTTCCCTTGGATTTCGCATCACTCGCGAACGGATTGACCAATTTGCTCATTGTTTTTTGTCAGGACAAGGTGCATCTATACATATAATAAATCTGTAGAAGAGTCAATTCTGTACATTGAAAATATTGAAAAAATAATTAGCAGTGTTACTGGATCGATACCAAATCCAAATATGTGATTAAAAAATTTTTTTTTTCTGTCTGTCTGTCTGTATGTTCAGGCATCACGTGAAAACTAACTGTTCGATTTCGATGAAACTTGGTATAATTATATCTATCTTATTATCCTGGGCATAAAATGGTATACTTTTTATACTGAAAAAATACGTAGAAAAAAAAAAATTATTTTTATCACCCGAAGACCGCGCGGACTTAGTCACGGGCGGAAGCTAGTTTAAAAATAAATCAGTATTCATTTTATTTCAGGACATCGTCTGTCAGGTCAACTTCTAAAAAAATTGACAGAAACATATACGTCGTTATTAATATCCGCTTTAACACGTCTCGGGGTGCATCATCTCAACATAGAAGATCTCTATGAAACTGTTATCACATTCTCTATCACAATTTTATGTCTTCCATTATTTTAAAAATACAAATTGCTCTAAAGTTGTGATTGGAAAGTGACTGAAAACAATCCAATATAGGTATTGTTAACCAAAAACATTGTAAGTCTGACACTAATCGTTTTAAACCTCTTTTCGGGATATGAAACTATAAAATGCTGTCAAGGCTTTAATAATAAATAATAATAAAAAAAACATTTATTTGCTTGGATTAAACGGAAAGAAAGGAGTTGAATCCTCAGTAGCTCCAATGATTAGAGCATTCGTTGGAGACGAAAGGGTGAGATTCAAATCCTGTCGAAAGCGAAGAATTTCTTTCTTTAAAATTTGTAGAAAATTCTGTGTTCAGCACTGTCACAATATTTACTCCCTCATTACATGATTAAGCAGATGTGTACAAATTGTTTTACGTATATTTGTTGAACCATTGGAGTTCCTGGGTGGTTTGGTAAGACTTGCAGGAGGTGATGTTGTTGGGGTTTCACCAAATTAAAGTGATATAAAATTCGCTGGCTCAGCTAGTATCTGTTTACTTATAAGTAAAAAAAACTACAATAACTGAATACAATGAATACAGCACCACATGTCTAACGCCACCGACTAACAGTGAAGCTTGGGTTCGATTAAGGACAGACGGGGTAGGCATTCGTGTGATAAACAATCAGATTTTACTAATATTATGAGTTCCAATATGACAACTATCCTATTATTATTAATATTATAAATGCGAAAGTTTGTATGTATGGATGTATGGATGTTTGTTACTCTTTCACGCAAAAACTACAAAGCCGATTACGATGAAATTTGGTATGTAGGTAGCTGAAGACCCAGAATAACATATAGGCTACTTTTTATCCCGGAGTTCCCGCGGGATTGGGACTTACGCGGGTGAAACCGCGGGGCGCAGCTAGTTCTTAATAATATTAAGAGTTCGATTACGATAACTACGAGTATATCCTACTAATGCAGGCATGTAGATTTTCATCACATAAATGCTTGCAAAAAAAGCAAGTATCTTCACGCCCGCGTCCCAGAAGATGTAGGCAGAGCTAGAACCAGGGCACACACGACTAGCCGAAAACACTAAGTCCGACAATGTGATAGGAGGCAAGCCTATCGAAAACCGGGCACACATCCAATCTCGAACAACGTTTTTTTTTATAAGAAAATTGTAGAAACCCAATTTTCTTTTGTTGCCCGACCCAGGAATTGAACCCGGAACTTCACGCAGCCAAGTCCGACAACTGAACCGCTAGACATACGCTAGATAAACGCTTTTCATGTAAAATATCTAGATATCTGCATTCAATGCCTCAGTATCGTTGGCTACAACCACAGCTGATATTCATAACATAAGCGTATGGTTTACTTATTTTGGTTAGATCCAATTTGTTAAATTTTTCCAAATATATTTATTTGTTTATGTTTAACAGATATAGATTATTTAGTCATGTTATAACACAATTTACTTGTTTAGCGTTGGCAATACGCGAACTGGTGGGTGAACTGGATTGCTACGATTTTATAAACTCGAAGGCCCAGTTCCATATGAATTAGGTGTAGGCGACTGGTCTACTTATATGCTAATAAATAATACATCAACTTCTTAATATTCATAGTGTATTACATATATCAAAATGTGACATTTTTATCTACAGAACACAAGTTGTAGACAACCAAAACAATCCAATAAAATCTAGAAATAATGTTGTCAATGTAAAAGTAAAAGGTTGTATAAAATGACGTGTTTGGCGCCGTCTCAATTTTTTTCATAATTATTGAATTGTACGTCAAAATTTTAATGTCGTTTTTTTTGGAAACAAGAGCTAAGTTATTTATTTACTCCAAAAAATAAATAAATTCTAAGTTATTTATTATAATTTGTTCCATTTTCTTCTTTAGCCATTTAATTTTGAAATTTGCTTTAAATAACATCGTTTTAATTTTTGTATAGTTCAGTTTACTCATACCGTTTCCCTTTTATATTACAGGTATTGGGAATAGCGACAATTTAAATACAAATAACGTTTTACTTTGCACCACTTTAAAAGAAATTTAGACAGCCATTTGTTTTTTTACTGGCTTATATGTAATAACGTCGTAACAAATAATAATTTATAAAACAACATAAAGATGTGATAGCATTTATTAAAAAAATCTTTACAAATCAATAGCAAAAATTTCACCAACACTTAAGGATGAAAGGGTTTCATAAAACTTTTTATGCTATAAAAGAGACGTTTTATTTCAAACCAAAAAGTAATAACATGAGTATCAGAACAAAGAATATCTGAGATCATAGCAATTCCATCTAAACATGCATCTTTCCTAGTAGGTTTTAAGGTAAATGTCAATATAAATCGTTATATTTTACTGTGTTTTTTAATTATCCGTTAATATTGATAGGTTGTACAGTTTCTATTAGAATTTTTGTAATGTTCTCTGATAACATTTCTAATTTGTTAAGAAAAATTAATGTGTTTGATCCAAGAGTACAACATAGGAGTACTCTACTAGTAGAGTATATATTTAAAATTATGCGCTTCGGTTATATTCGTCAAGATTCGGAAACCCACATGTATTTCAATTATATGTATGTATAGCGTTATTGTTACATAATAAATCATTGCGCTTAAATTTAGATTAGGTCTGTCAATTTAAAAATAAAAGTGTGAAGTGTAAAAAGAATAAAAAGTGTAAAGCCTAAGCGCATAATTTTATTTAAATAGTAGTTCAATGCATGTTATTATTTAATTAAAGATAGTTTATTATATCAACTACACAGCCTTCGAAAGAGATTCAGTAAAAGGTACTTATATGTGTTTGTAAATTCAGAGTTTTGTAATGAAATATTGTTACTAATATACGGGTGCCAACACGACGCCGGCTGTTGTGCGAAAAATATGTAGTTGTATAGTAACCATCCAGTTTAAAAAATAAGTATCTTACTAATATTATAAATGCGAAAATTTGTGAGAATGGGTACTTGAGGGGGAGACAGGCCTAACATCCACGTCACAGGACAGTGACGCACCCATAACATCCTTGGTGTCTAGAGGCCACAGTGGTCCCTTACCATCGCGAGATGTACTTGTTTATTTTGCTTGCACACAAAAAGGTTTAATAGCTGCACTGCATACTTTTGTTTTTTGACTGACTAATTTGTTGCTAACCTCGCAGTTTTTACAACTTCACCGAGCTTTGTGGGCCGAGCAGAGTGCTCAGCCCGAGACATCATTATTTAACTGGATTTGACTGTTCCCTACAACGCCAGCAACAAGGGATGTCTCCCGGGAGACCGTATCTCGACTTGGTGCTGCGTTCTGGTTACTGGGTGGAGACTTGATGGAGGAGTAATGGCGGCTCGCAAGAGACCGGCGGCGACGGTGTAGTGTGATATAATTTCATACTTAAAGCTAATGTTCATTTCATCACTTAATCACAATGTATGTACAAAATCGCGGGCAACTGCTAGTATTATTTAATTCAAATTAATTATCTCTTTCATTATATCTTAAAACGAACAGTTTATTTCTGTAATGTCCATTTTGATACGTCTTTGTTGTTTTTCTAAAAGAGCGGACACGTCACTTACGAGTGTATATATTCAAGGATTTATTTCAAAGTTCTGAAAATTGTTTACATATTTATTTAGTGAATATAAAATCTCTTTATCTTGCACTGGCAAGCGTCTGGACTGTTTTGAAGGATATACCGGCTCAAACTCAACACTGCTTGCTTCGAAACTTCCTTGAAGACTCATGATTAGCAAAGCTGTTTCAAAAAAAATACCAAGTAAGTTCTAAATTAAACATATCAAAGTAAACAGGGCACCAATTACAAACAAGACCTCTACTTTTCATTTAGCGCTTTTAAAGACTGCGCTCTAATTTACAAATCAGTTCATAATAAGCGAGTACTCGTACAACTAATAATAAAAATAGGAGGAGTCTTCCCTTAGGCCTTACCTATTCCTACCGCCATAAAGTCAGCGCTAGCTGTTGACGTGTCCCGGTTTGGAGGGTGAGGTAGCTGGTAAACTTACTTTTGTTCGGGGCCTTACATCTACAACGTATATTTTAAAAATATAAGTATAATTGTTGTTAAAAATAATATACCTGCCTATTTAAAATTTCTAATGTGTTACATTTCCTTTACTACAATCTTGAACATTTATTTATTCGAAAATTATTAAAATCGTCACTTATTTACTGGAATTCATTTTACTCATGTGGAACTTGAACATTTGCTCTAAATTTTATTTGACAGAGTTTAGGATAACAGTGGATTAATTAGGAGGAATGTGGAATGGGACTTAGTATCTTCGGCTAGTCGTGGGCGCCCTGGTTGTACCTCTGCCTACTAGGGCTGTTGTGCAAATCTACTAGCTACTCAGTACTCTACAGCCCGTGGTTTAAATTTTAATGATCCATTTAACTTTTTCTCACCTTTTGCAAGTTGCCAGGTAAAACGGCACATGATCTATTCTACACAGAGGATCATAGAGATAGATTGGTTTGTAATCGCAAAAAAGAGGAAGAGCAGATAAGTTCAATCAATGGTGCTCACGACTACGCGGAATGCGGCACCTGTTGTTTTCCACAGTACGTGACACATACATCTCAAGCCATACATATTGATTAATTGCTGTAGGATACTTTAGTGTCATCAGCATTAATTAATAGTTATAAATATAAATACTTAGCTGGAATGTTGGAGGAAATCTAGCGACTCTAAAGTCCACGGTATTTCATATGTAGTTAGGGGCTCCAGTGTAATGATAATCGATTTCCAAGAGTCTCGGAAGATTGGTATGTCAGCTGACCATCAACCTTATTATTTACTAGCTGCGCCCTGCGGTTTCACCCGCGTAAGTCCCAATCCCGCGGGAACTCCGGGATAAAAAGTAGCCTATATGTTATTCTGGGTCTTCAGCTACCTACATACCAAATTTCATCGTAATCGGCTTTGTAGTTTTTGCGTGAAAGAGTAACAAACATCCATACATCCATACATACAAACTTTCGCATTTATAATATTAATAGGATAAAAGCGAATTCTGTATATTTAAGATATATAAAAAAAAAAATCCCGTGTTGGTACGGTCTCTTTTGTAGAATAGACCATCTGCCTTACCGTCTCCTCCTCATAGGCTTACCGTCGCTAACACCGTGACATCTGACTAGGTGGTAGAGTTTAGCTGCGACTCGCCCGGATTGGTACCAGCACCATACCTATAACTTACTTTTGCTCGGGGCCTAACACCCCGGCCTCAGGTCGGCAACGCACCTTTACCACCTCTGGTGAATTTCTTAACATCAGGAAATCCGTCTGCTTCCCAATATCATAAAAAAATATAGGTGCACGCAACTTGTAAGGGGCAGCAGAACACACAGTTTTCTCCGACTGCCTGTCTGTATCATGACCACGATTCACACCGAACCTACTGAAATGATCATAACAAAATTGGACTGGTGGGTACTGCATTTTCCATGGAAGGGTACAGGCTACATTTTATCCAGC
>NJDD01007128.1:0-12968 GCA_002245505.1 Calephelis nemesis
ACAACCATTTTGTACAAATAAAGTTAGTCTTTGAACAGCCACTACACGCGTTTCAATAATTTATACAACTAAATTTGCTATGTAACATTGTTGCACTTCTTTATATATTCCTATTTCTATGGTATAAAACTAGCGTAGCCTTTAGACGTCATAGCTGTCAAAGGTGAGTCGCTGTCCTCGCTGTGGTCGGTATCAGCATAGAAAGTTAAAGTGACGTCATGACAGTTCTCATGTTTGCCAAGAATCCATATTTAGTGTTCAAATATTAGAGTGATGTTCTATTAAAAATGTCGACATTTTATTTTACGTTCCCAGAAAAGAATATTTGGACAAGATAAGAATGTATACCATTGCCACTGAAAATATCAATCACAGTCTAGCTTAATAAGAATTATTTTAAGTGCTCACTTAAAAGTAAAGAAAGTAGTTTGAATGTAATCTGATCAATTTTTTTTGTAATGATAATGAATCTTTTAATAAATATAAAGAGTTAACTTACATAAAGAATAAACATATTTGCATGCCACAATGTAAAAAAACGTGCTCGCGAAAAGTAAATATGTATTCTTTCTTTCTTTTCATTACATTTCCCTATTTAGGTATAAGCCAACTGAGTAGCACAAAGTAAGTAAGTTGATAGTTGCAATTTCATTCGGTAGGTAAATAATAATTCTTATCTATTTACCTAAACTTAACTATCAGTCGTCACCAATAGATCATGTATCGATATCGGTACTTTACATTTTCTGGACAGCCTTATAATGTCAAAATGGCAGCCATATTTAGTAGCCGACGGCAGGCTTTTTTCTTAGGTATTTCGTGTCCATATACTTAGAGGTCAATGGGTATCAGGGGTTTGCGTCTCCTTTCAAAACGTAAACGTTTCTTAAAAAGCTAGAATAAACAAGACTTCAAACGATGACGTGCATACGTTGAGCAATGGCCGAAATTGAATAAAAAAAATTGAAGTTTGTCTCTATGAAAACGACGTAAAAAGTGTCAAAGGTTTGCCGTCAAATTCTTTTTTTAAGCATCTGGCATTATTAGTCCTAGATTGTATTTTATTGTAGCAAAGAGTTTGTTAGTATCATCCTACTTCAAAAAATTAAAATTTTCAAAAGACGAGTTTCAACTTTATTGATGATTTTAAAATATTTTAAACGATAACTTATCGTGCAGATAAATAATGCAATACTAAAGTAGCGATATGTATTATCTAATATACATTTACCTTAAAAACGGTTATATGCTACATTCTATTAACACACTTATATTAACATCTTACAAAAGTTGCCAAACATTTTTAAAACATAATTTAATAATTGAGAAGTACAAAATAACTAGCACTTAAAAAATATCCCTAAACACAACAGATTAACAAACAGAATGAAAAACATCAATTAGAAATTATCAAATGTAGTTTCTTAAAAATAAAACTAGTTTTTGAATCAAAACCTAATATAAATGTCAAACAAAATCATCCTGACGGGGACACCTAACGGCCAAGGGTTTGTATGCTCTAAAAGTTTCTTATCCCCATATTCTGCATACACTAATGAAGTATAGATGTGGTCTGGGCTTCATTGCGAAATAGACCATCTGCCTCCCTGCGAGGCAGCTCGTAAAAGGCGAACTTAGGCTTACCGTCACTAGCACCGTGACATCTGACTTGGTAGTAGAGTTTTGAAGCGACTCGCACGGATTCCTACCACCGCCTTGCCTATTCCCACCGCAATAAAGTTGCTTGCCGTTGGCGTGGTCCAGTTCAGATGATAAGGTAGCCGGTAAACTTACTTTTGCTCGAGTCCTAATATTCCGGACCCAGGTTAACAACCCACCATTACCACCTTTGGTGTCTTTAGGCGGCGTGAATTTTTTACCATCAGGAAATCCGTCTGCTTGTTTGCCTTATAATATCATAAAAAATAGTAGTAATTCGTGTTACTCAACATTGCAGACGATAGAAAACTGGAGGAACAAAAAAATTAATTCGTAGTACGAAAAGCCTATCAAGAAGAAACAAATAAGGAAGGTCGTGTTGGTCCGGGCTCCTTTGCAGAACCCATCCCACCCAGAGACCATCTGCTTTTCTGCCAGGCAGCTCGTAAGAGGCGAGCATAGGCTTACCGTCACTAACACCGTGACATCTGACTAGGTGATAGAGTTCCGCAGCGTGAATTTCTTACCATCAGTAAATCAGGAATTCCAATATCATAAAAAAAAAAACAAAAATGTAATCAAAACAAAATACTTGATAAATTACAATTACGTAAATAAGAAATATGAAATATATGGGAAACGCGACTGGCAATATGGGCTAGTTCTAGAAACGTGACATACAACTCGATCGCAAGCAAAACGAACGTTCGTTTCGTTTCCAAAACGAATTCGTCTCTCAAACCTTAGTTTTGGGCATTCGGGCACATTGTTCTACGAATTTCGAACAATGTCAATCATTCGCTAACGTTTCATGACGTAATATCGTCTATCACATGTCTATCACCGACAATATACTATACTTACTGATTCTAGCCCCGCAGGTTGAACGGGAAGACAGGAGACAATTCAAGAAATAATCTTGATGTGTCGGGGATTTTGGCGCCATCGAGAGAAAAGATGGTCGAAGTTTTTTCAAAATTATTGTTTTTCGTGTTGATATTGAGTGAAATTAGTCAATTTAGGTGGCATTTTGTACATTGTTGTTCAGTGAAAGTGCAACAAATGAAATAATCATGAAAAAATTAGCGTATCGTGAATTTCCTCGTTGCCGCAAAATCTCCATGAGCTTGTGTAATGAGGCCGCCGCTTTACTCAAGAGCCTGGTATGACTTACTGACGACTTATGACTAATGACTAATTACAATTGATCAAAATTGATATAAAATTTGATGCAAATTTTTACTTGATGAATGGCAAAATACTAACGTGGAGGCCAAAACTTAAAGAAAAAAAGAAATGTCAACGAGAGTTTTGGCGCCATCGTGAATGAAGATGGTCGTAATTTTTTCACAATTATTGAATTTAGTGTAAAATATGAGTAAAATTGGTTAATTTAGGTGGGAATTAGTTCAATTTTGTTCAGTGAAAGTACACAAATGAAATAATCTAGAAGAAATCAGTGTATCGTGAATTTCCTCGCTGCCGCCAAATCTCATAGAAGAGCTTGTGTAACTAAACCACCGCTTTACTCAAGACCCAGACATGACTTTATAAATTTTGACTAATGACTGAAATAAAGAATGAATACGGAAGACATGAATTGAAAATATATAACAGGAAAAGATTTATTATACGGAAGACGTGGCTGTATGGTCTCAGATCCTTTGCCTTTCCCCGACGATAAAATTAAAAAAAAAAGAGTTTTGGCGCCATCGTGAATGAAAATGGTCGTATTTTTTTCTTAGTTATTGAATTTTTTGTTTATATTGAGTGAAATTAGTTAATTTAGGCGGGAATTGGTTCAGTTTTGTTCAGTGAACGTGCACAAATGAAATAATTATGAAGAAATGTGTATCGTGAATTTCCTCGCTGCCGCCAAATCTCCCCAAAGTGAGCTTGTGTAAAGCCACCACCGCTTTATTCAAGACCGTGACGTGACTTTGTAAATAGTGACTGAAATAAAGACTTAAGACGTAGCCGGTCCCAGAAAAGGACAAATTAACTACTAACTAACTAACTAAAAAAAGGGGTTGGCGGGAACGGTCGGAGGGGGAAGGCGCGCTTTTCAAGGGTTCCCACCAATCTTTAAGCTAAAAATGTAAAAATGTATAATTTGTAAATTAATTAAAGTGTAAATATTACTTAGTTGTGTGTTAATGTGATTTAGTAAATAAACTATAATAGTGAAAGACTATTGTAGTGTTTTATCACGACAGAAGAGGCAGAGGCCTGAAAAAGAAAGAAAATTGAAGACGAAACTAGAAAAAGACATGAAATATGAAGACATGGGTTTATTACGTAATATAAGACTAGTATAAAATATAGAGGTAAAAAAAATAATAATAAAAATACTTTTTGCACTGTCGTAGAAGTTTTGGCACCAACATGAAAGAAGATGATTTTGGTGTTCAGAATTTTAGTTTTATAATTTGTGTGAAAATAATCGTAATTCAAGGATGTGTTGTACTATAAAAAAATAACAGAGAAACATAATATGTAAACTTTAAGAAATTAAAACTAAAGACGTATTGAAGGACTCAAATAACCTTTGTCTTAGTGAATCAAATGACTTTTAAAAAGAGGAAGACAATATGTTAAGAAACTGAAGGAATGAATTTAAAATTTTAATTTGAAAAAGAATTTACTATTACGGAAGACGTGGCAGCATGGCCAAAAGGTTAGAGCCGGCCCCAGAAAGGGGCAAATTAACTTAAAAAAAAAACAAGAAATGACAACAATAGGGATGCCGGAAATGAAATAAAGTATCGATATATATCGATATCGATATATTAAAAAATATCAATATCGACATCGATATTTTTACTTATAAATATCGATATATCGATATATCGGGACGATATGGAAAATAAAATATCTAATCTACTTCAGTCATCTTAGGTACATTACTAGATGAATACTAATCCAATAGACAATTTTTAATAAATCAAAAACAACGATTAAAGTATATTATTCATTATTCCAGCCAGTATTTATCTGATACAGGCATCAGAAAAACTCTTTGAGTTAAGTCCTCGTCTGTAAGCCGACGTCTGTTATTGGGTACTGCAAGATTTACAGCAGATACACCAGTATCATCGTAAATCGCAGATTCAGGCAATTCCATGAAGTCATTTTCTGTCTCAGTTGGTTCACTAATAACATTTGAACTAGCAGACGGAACGAGCGAACTGGTTCTTATTGTATTTCGATAAGGTTGTGAAGAACTCGGTGAAATATTATTCATTTCACTTGACCTTGCGTTTTTATTTTTAAGTTGTAAAAATACTTTTTTTTAGATGTGCAGCTAAATTTGTCGAATTACCACTGGTTTTATATTCTTTTCCACACCTATTACATGAAACGTTTTGTTTGTCTTTTTTTAAAAGTTCCATACGACACTGGATATGTCTGGACTGCTTAATTTAAATTATTTTGTTTATCTACGAGAATATATTATTGAATAAATTAGAAAGATTGAACGCAGAAATGAAGGTTAGCACTGAGCAAGTAACCATTAATATTAGGTTTTAACGGATTTAAAAAACAATGCATAGGCCACAGAGATAATTGAAAGAAATTAATGTTTTTTTGTGAAGCAAGAAGGCAGGGAAGGAAATTGAATGAAATTACTGAACTTATGTACCACATTAAAAAGCAGTTTAGCAACAAGTTGATTGAGTCTACATACCAAATATAAACAAAAGAAAATATTGTTTTTGATACAGTTTCGATATTGGATTTTTGATGTCGATATATCGATGTATCGTTGCAAAATATATCGGCCGAAAATATCGATTTATCGAATAAAAATGTCGATATATCGATGTATCGATATTTATCCGACAACCCTAGTCAACAAAACAAGTTGTAAATAAAGGAGCTACATACCATAATTTAATTATTTTATTTAATATTTTCTTGTTAAAAAGTGATTTAATATTTTATTTTCACCGATTATAAAATTATAAGTTCTTTAGTTATCTCTTTGTTAACAAATGGCTCACGTTGTAGACGGCGAAGCTTCAGAATCCGACTCGGAAATCGAGATTGCGAAGTCGCCTGTAAGTATTTAGATGTGGTAGTCTTGTGTCTGAATAATTTTAAATAATCATTAGGTACGGTATTCAATCATTATTTTGGTCAAATTACCTAATATGAGCTGGTATCATAAGCCTGTTCCGAAATTCGCCTGCGTTTATATAAATATATATCATACGTTCTAACCCGAAATACTTAGTAGAACGAACAAATAATGTGTTATCACCGATTCTGGTAATTGCAAAATTGCCACCTAGTCCATATAAATATATTTATAACACAATAATATGTTATACTATGTCATATTCAGCTTACTTTTAATGTTTAACCCCCAATGGAAAGAAAGGAATGTTAAAAATTTGTCAAGTCTGTGTGTTTGTAGCATTATAACGCGAATGGATAGATGTGGGTTTTTGTTTGTAAGCTGACATAATCAGAATAGCTTTTAGCTACATTGTTAATAATAACTTTTATTACAGTTTTATTTATTTTATAATTTTTAGTTATCAAGTTGTAAATTTTCAGGATAGCAATGATGTGTCAAAGGCATTTGTAATATCCGGAGAGGCTCCAGAGTCTGATGATGGTAATACCTTCTTAATCTATCACACCTAAAAATGTTCTCGTATTAGCAGTGGCAGTTGTTAGCAGAAGTAGAGAATTTATTTTTAAACTATCTGTGTAGTGGGATTACCAAATAGTAAATAAATGTCCCTGTACAAGTTACACAAGTTAAATCTAATCCTAAAGTAAGCAAATTATATGCTTGTTTTATTGGTATAGTTAACATAGAAATAAATAGATACTGGAATGAATTTAATATACACCCAGACTCGGAAATGCAGACATTAAAATTTCATCACACAAACGCCTGCCCCCGTCGGGAATCAAACCTGAGCCTCGTGGTTGAATCTCATGTTTGGTCGGAGGAGGTTGTCCCTTGACCATCAAGGTTGTCAAACCATACAAGTTGATCAGGCTAGTCTCATCCAAGCATTGCTTTAACACAATATAATCTCTATATATGTATTAAAATCAATTTGTTGTTCAGTAGTCTCCATATAATTCAATTAATCTAAATATAATAAATAATATAAATAAGTATCTTCACTCTTGCATCCCTGAAAAGGTAGGAGAGGTACAACCAGGGCGTCAGAGACACTAAGTCCCACAATGTTGTTGTTTACAAGCCTATTGCCATGACATATTTGTGGCATACCAGTTGCTATGTAACACTTTACTGCCATATTTTCACTACTCTTACTTTTTAATATATTCCTGCCACCATAATGTCAGCACTTGCTATTGATGTGTTCTGATTCAGAGGGCAAGTTAGCAGGGAAACTTACTTTTGCCCGAGACTGAACATCCCTGCCTATGGTTGCCAACACACTATTATCACCTTTGGCGTCTCTAGGCAGTGTGAATTGCTTTCCATCAGGAAATCTGCCTGCTTGTTTGCCTTTCAATATCATAAAAAAGACAACCTCATCAGTGACATTATGGTGGCATGAATATGTAAGGCAATGAATCCTTATTCTGACCAGTTGCTGTGCAGCACTTGACTACTCTTACTTTTTAATTTATAATGCATTGACTCTTAACAGCATAACATATTTCAAACAAATTATTTTCAGAAACAAAGTTACCAACCCCAGACTTGCTGGAGAAAGATGTCCCACTTCATACATCCATGTTTCCTGCATCCCCAACGAAGATGTACACATCTCTTTTACATCAGAAGTTGTGTATGTATCCATGACTAAATTCACATTATAGTTTCATATTGATATTGAATAATCACTACATGGTACAAAAAAAGTCACTTCCCACTATCTTTATATATATTTACAGGCTTATTCATAAACATTGCTTAACTTTTAATCACCAATTTAAGCAATGTTTAAAAAAAATCTTATTCATAAACGCTATTTAGAGTTAATCATTTGTTTAAAAATACTCTTAAATAGCTGTCACTTTAAGCAACCTCGGACCCTTGTTTAAAATTTTAATCAACAAAATTGCTGACTAAATTTCAAACAGCTGATTTTATGTGCATTGACAAAATGCAACAACTAGCCATTTAATATGGCTTATTTGTGTACTCTTATGATTTTTTTATAGTACACGCATTGAAATATTTTGATTTCGTTGAAGTGTGGACAAAATTGGATGGGATATGTTGGATTTTGGATCAATATAGGACTGTAATAACATGTTTTATTATGGAGATGGCCAATGACTCCTACGAAGAAACGGATAGTTTTCCAGAGCATTTTGTTATGATATTGGAAGCATAAAAGTAGACAGATTTTCTGATTGTGAGAATTTCACGCCGTCTAGAGACACCAAAGGTGTCAATGGTGAGATTCCAACCTGAGGCTGGGATGTCAAGCCCCGAGCAAAAGTAAGTTTACCGGCTACTTTACTCTACGAACCTGAACAATTCAACAGCAAGCGCTGACGTTATGGCGGCAGGAATATGTAAGGCGGTGGCACCGATCCCGGTGAGTCGTTGCGAAATTCACCTCCTAGTAAGTTGTCACGATGCTAGTGACGGTAAGCCTATGCTCGATTTTTACGCGCTGTTTAACTCCTGTTAGATGGTAGATGGTCTATTCTACTAAGGAACTCGAGCCAACACGGGGAAAATATTACAGAAATGACATCATTTTTATATTTATCTTAGTAACATAATGTAGATGCATTAAAAACATTATTTTTGAAATGCAGTGTATCAGTTTAAACGTTTTGTGTCTATGTTGCATCAACTTTATTTACTCTTATAAATTTAATTTTATTGTAGTACAATATGTACGAGTATTTTATTGTAGAAATATAAATACTCTTTAGCAAGAGGTTATAGA
Source organism: Calephelis nemesis (assembly GCA_002245505.1). NCBI lineage: Eukaryota > Metazoa > Arthropoda > Insecta > Lepidoptera > Riodinidae > Calephelis > Calephelis nemesis. The sequence continues at coordinate 8,565 of NJDD01007128.1, forward strand.
TGTCCGACACCGTATTCAGAAACAACGATGTTGATAACGGATGACAATTGTTTAATCCACTTTTAGCAAAAGAAATACGCATACAGCCACATTTCTACCAAAACCTACCAAGTTAAGCAGTATTTAACTAAGCAATGTCAAAATGAACTTTATGAATAAAAGTAACCTCCTAAGCATTGCTTAACTAATCAAATGATTAGTTAAGCAATGCTTAGGAGGTTACTTAACTATTTTTTATGAATAAAGCAGTTAGTTCATTAAAATTATGTGACGGATTTTGATGCGGTTTTTGTATGACACTTCTTTCGGGATGATTTAAAATGATGAAAGTGATTGTTTACGATTACGCTCACACCAACATAAAAACGAGTCTAAATTTAGTTGATAAATAGATAAAAGCAACAGTCTGAAGTTAGTTGCTAAAAGTTTTCATAAGCTTTGTAAAAGTGCTACCAACATAGTTATTTGTTATTTTTGGGTTGTTATGCTAAAGAAGTATAACACTATTTTTTTAATAAAGTGGTTCAAGATACATCATTAGGCTCATCTTTTAGTGATTTGTATCATCTTACAGACGCAAGATGCAACTTGGTATTGTTAGAAAACAGTGTTCATTATTACAGTTATTATTAAATATTATTATCTTAATTAGACACACACATTTAACATGATTTAACAAAAACTACAGGTTACTGTGACACTTCAGGACTCTTTCTCAGTAATCTTAAATACATACATATATGTATCTCTTCAGGCCAAGTCCTTTAACAGGTAGGCAGTTAGTATCAAGTGGCACTTCTCACAACCCTTGCTGCTGTGCACCGACTATACTTATGCCTTTTTCATTAAAACAATAAAAAAAGAAATGGAATTTCTTACAAATGTCTGGTACGATCAGCACTTGCAGCTGTATTTTTTTTATGTACAAGAGGATACAAACGAATAAGTGTGTCACCTGATGGAAAGTGATCACTGCCGTCTACGAACATCAACAACATCAGGAGTATCACAGATGCGTACAAAATACAGAGTATCCTGCAGTATACAGAGTATGTTGCTAAATGTCCACATATAAAAGCAACTTCATGTCAAGTGTCATAAGGTTGTCTTCTTTCGATGATAAAACATATTTTTGAAATAATATTTTTTAATAACTAATGGTAATCCCCCAAATTAGTTTGGACTATTTTAATCAACGTTTTTTGAGATATAGATTAAAAGTCTGTAAAAATCATATGTAGTGAGTGGCCGCATTCCGATCCGGTGGTAGTTTTTAGAATTATATAGACACGTTACAAGAATCTTTGTATAGATCTACATAATTAAATCTATTTAGAATTTGAGCAAAAGTACGTTTACCGGCTACCGTATCCTCCGAACCGGAACACGTCAACGGCAAGCGCTGACATTATGGCAGCAGGAATAGGTAAGGCGGTGATACCAATCTGGGCGAGTCGCCGCGAGACTCGACCTAGTCTAGAGTTCGAGTTTACGAGTTTTTCAATTGTCGGTCTTTTAATATGACAAACACTTTTAAAATACAGTAACGTAGTTAGAGCCTGGATGCAGAATAATAGTATTCAATAAAGTGTAATGTGGAAAAGCACCTGTGTTATTTACAAACATATTTTTTTATTATAGGGGAATGCAACGTATCTCTACGAGCGACTATAGAAGGACTGGTAAAACATACAACAGATATTAGTGTAGAAAAACTGACCAGAGCTGATAAAACTTTGCTGAATGTGCAGGTATAAAGAATGTACATTTAAATTTCACACCAATGCTAAGTTCAAGATGGCACGACGAAATCTGCCTTCCTTTAAAACCCGCGTTTTCAACTGAAATAAAATGAATATAAATGTATAGAACTAGCTGTTCCGGCGAACTTCGTTCCACCCTTTCAGTTTGTATGTTTAAAAGATTTAAAAATTTAAATGTTGTTTTACCTGGTTACCTCGCAGTCGAGCGGGATAAAAAAAATCCTTTATCCATCTTCTGGTTCTAAGCTTCCCGCTTAATTTTCAGCAAAATCGCTTTAGCCGTTCTTGAGTTACAGTAATGCAATAAACACGACAATCTTTTATATACATTAGATAGAAATATGTATGTAGTTGTTTGAATTTCATTTTCTGTGCTCATATTTGAAAGCGAAATGACGTTTCACGAATAAGTATTTCTGATTTTGACTACCTAATGAAAAGATAATTTGGTGGCACTATACTTGTATTTAGAAGTTCCGTATTTTTTTAATTTAATATCCCAGGCTTAGAATAATAACGCTCTAGAAACCAAGTCCGCGTGTCCATTTTGAAGCATTTTATTTGGAGCCATTTATGGCTCCAAACGCCAAACCGTGCCGTAGTGTTCAACGTCAAATGGCGCCGAGCGCATCTCGCGAATAAAAAATAATTATGACTGTTTGTGTATTTAAATTTTGTCACAACACATCTAATAAACAAAAAAATAATAATAACATTGTTTTTCACAGGCAAGCTTTCATTATTTCATAGTATTTTCTAGTTAATTATGTTCAGAAAGAAAAATGTTGTTTATGTATTGTTTTAATGCTCAATGTTGTCGATTCGTTAAAATATTTTCCCACTTTAACTGACCACTTGGTTAATTTTCAAATAGTTTTTACCGATATTTATTTAAGTATGTGATACGTTCTCTTATGACGTAGATGTTGTTTTCGTTAAAAGTTATATTGTATGCATACCTACTTGAGTTACTTGATAGTTGAAAAGTCTAACACTGTTTTTGATTTAAAATTAGTAATATTGTTTGTCGTTGTTTAAATGAATGATGACCCTGTTGTTACTAACAAATGAGTGGGAAAAAAATCATTTTGTAGTACGCCACGCGGGAACTTCAGGCAACCATCAGAGGATAAATTCCATTACATATTTGATAATCCTTGTAAAGTCCTCCGTCGAAATAAGTTAAATAAAAGCTCATTACTTAATTTCAAATACATGAAAGTTATAGAAATATTGAAACAAAAGACTAGGCGTCTCCAACTGAGAAATACATCTATTAAAGGAATTTTATGTAAACTGCAAAAAAGACATTCATTAGTAATGATATGTCTACTGTATTGTACCAAAATGTTTAGTAGCCAATTTAGTAATTTACTTTTATTTATTTCACATTGAGATCCTCGTAATACTAAAAAATTAAATGACTACTATATTTAACTGGCAATAGAAAATAAAGTGTTCAAAATATTTATAGCTATTTACGTATTAATGTCACAAACAATTGTCATCATCGTCGACATCTTTTCCCCATTTTCGGGAAAACTGCACTTTAACTGGCAGCGTAATACAAGTGCATGTGTGCGTGGTGACAAGCGTAAGCTAGTAATCGTCATGTGTGTGTGAATTAGTTTTTTGCTTCAATATTGACACAGCGTTACTATGAAGACTATCTTTCTATAGCGTTATTATTCTAAGATCCCAGGTCTAACTACTGAAATTTAATCTAACCCCAAAGTAAATCATATGTCAACTTCAATTATTCAATTTATTATTTACCAAAGTATTAAGTAGTAGTATTCAATTTACCAAAGTAACAACATCAAATTTTATCAAGTTGATATTTTCAGGAAAGCATGCGTGGTACCAACGCTAGCCTCACGCTGGCCAAAGCTCGTCTGAAGCAGCTCCAGGGCGAGCTAGAGAAGGCTAACTGTAACGCCGCTCTACCTACTGTCAAAATTAAATAAATTTACAAGTACAAGTTTAAAGATGATGATGATAGACTTTGCCTTTCAATTGTCAAAATATTGTTTTAGAGTAATTTAATGTAAATAAATGTTTATTATATTTTTATGAGTTTGGTATTTATCCCTGTAAGTGTACTTATTTCCTCATTTCTTATATGTAATTTATTGTGATTCATCTCATTAACTGCTTACAAAAAATTACCTTGAATTGTTGGTTTTAAGGGTAGCGCACACTTGGACAGACCGCATCGCAGCGCAATAATCCGCCTATAACTTTCATACATTTTTTACGAAGTAACGCACACTATACTAGGCCGCATTGCGACGAGTTATTGCGCGGTACCCCACGCTTAGTCCCCGATGTGGCCTACATTCACCAAAGAGGAGAGTAAAAAGATATTAATATTATCAATAGAGGGCCAATTAAAATCCTTCAGTGCGATGCGCCCGTCAGAGTGCTTTCTAATGCGATACGCCCCACTCCGCCCCGTCAACAGTGTGCGCTATCAGGATTAAAAGTCAAAACAATAGCCAAGTTAACAGGCTTTAATTTTCATATTTTTAAATTAAGAAACACTTGTTCTGTTTTAATAATGACTTAACCTAAACTACCTAGTCTTGCCATAAATATTGTAATAAAGAAAAAAAATATTTTTTTAACTGCAAATAACATA
>NJDD01007128.1:13044-24545 GCA_002245505.1 Calephelis nemesis
CGAAATTCAAATGTAATATTTTTTTATTTTTAAGTGTAACAGTATTTATGGCCAGACTAAGTAGATGTTGCCCGTGGCGTTACCCACGTGGTTAATGGTCCCACAGAAACATTTTTTCGGGATAAAAACTATCGTATGTGTTAATCCAAGTTACCCTTTATGTGTGTGACAAATTTCATCAAATTTTGCGTAAAAGAGTAACAAACAAACATACAAACTGTCGCATTTATTATATTAGTAAAATACCTACCGGTTTATTCTTTTACAGCGTCATCAGAAACAAAAACTACATAAGTACCTAGAGACCCACCGGCTACGCTTTTTACATCACCGCGGCTAAGACAGAAACTACCTAATTCGCTCGATTCTTTTAACACAATACTTTTCTTTATGACATTGGAAGGCAAACAAGCAGACGGATTTCCTGATGGTAAGAAATTCCTGCCGCCTGGAGACACCAAAGGTGGTAATAGTGCGTTGCCAACCAGAGACCGGGATGTTAGGCCTCGAGCAAAAGTAAGTTTACCGGCTACCTTACCCTCCGAACCGGAACACGTTATTGCGGCAGGAATAGGTAAGGCGGTGGTCCGGGTGAGTCGAATACTAGCGAATTATTACCATTTAGTTAACAGTAAACAATAAATTATTTTATGGGATTCGTTGAATCTATTTGTAATGTTAATAATCAGCTAGGACTGTGTTTAAAGTTACCTAAAATGACATACGATACCAATTTCCAATTCGCATGATATCGAGATTCAAGAGTAAACTTACAGGTTGACTATAAAACACTAAAGATGTTAATATATCGTTGTAAACCTGAGGCTGGAGCATTTAGCCCTTCCGAAAGCAAAATTTTGCGTATACCCACAACTCTAAACCTGAACACGAGAATGGTTCGCACTGACATGGCGACAGGAATAAGTAAGGGTCAATTCATACTAGCGCAGAGTCGAAACGAATCGAAGCGTCAATCCGAAACTTAATAAAGCAAATTCACCCTTATCTTAACAATGTAATGCACATATTTCTTCCAAGGGTAAAAAAGACGCGCAAATTCACGCGCATTCGAGGGAATTTGCGCGCCTGCGCTCGAGCAATTTGCTATATTAAGTTTTGGATTGACGCTTCGTTGCGCTTCGACTCAGCGCTAGTATGAATTGACCCTAAAACAGCAGAACCAATCCGGGGAGTTGCAAAACTCTGTCACCGAGTTACGAAGCACTGATGGAATATTCCACCATAATTAAATTATCACCATTGAGCCCTGGAGTCATCAAACATCCCAGCCAAATGTAAACAAACTATGGATTAATAAATTATATCTAAAAATAAAATATTTGTTTTCTCTATTAGTTTGTTTTGCTTTTTTTATCTCTTAAAAACTAAATTTAATATCCATTAGTTGGCAACCCCCAACCCTGCATTATCTCGTCTACCCATCGTCTGAACATGGCAACATTGGCATACACCGCTGGTACGTCCTTTTGTCCACAGCCTATGCCCCAAGCTACTAAACCAGTCAGTTTGTAGCGGTTTTCACCTATAGGACAGACTAATGGGGCTCCTCCGTCTCCCTGAAAAAAAAGAGATTAGAGAAGAGTTAGCCTATTGTTGGTAAGAGAACCGTCGCCCGTTGATATCATAGATGTTACTGGTGCTTCACTGTTCTTATTTTAAAATCAACAATATCAGATGATATGATGCAATAACAGCAAAACCAGTAGGTTAGTTAAAGTTAATATAATTTAAATATGTATAAAACAATGCTTTTAAACCAAGACCAAAATTACGGTTTCTCAATAATTTACTGTGTATTTTTTGTATGTTTAGCGATTACTCGGCTAACAGCCGACCGATTTTGATGGTTGTTTTTCAGATAGATTTTATGATTCCTAGGTTTTTGAAGTGAAACTTCTTTATCGGGGTTCGAAAAAAATTTAGTGTAACATTTTTTCGTTACGCGTCACATTTTTCCGTTACGCGCCATTTTTTTCTTATCCCTACCACGCGTGATTCGAAGTATACTTTCTCCAGCGGAGTAGGGATTGGCAATAAACTTTATTTAACCAATTTCTGTAAAGTTGTATATAGTAAATTATTTTTTGAAAAATAACGTTATAAAGAAGTTTCACTTCTTACGAGTGTACGCTAGTACACGCACGCATTTATTTTAAAATTATGTTTATTATGTTTATTTTAAAATCACAATAGAATAGCTATAATATAGGTAGTAAAATTTAAACATACTTTACTTTTAAATCAAGACCAAAACTGAGGTTTCTCGATTCGACTGTGTATTTTTTTGTAAGTTTAATATGCAATTACTCGGCTAATATCAGCTAACCGATTTTGATGGTTCTTTTTTGGAAAGATGGGTCATGATTTCGAAGTAGTTCCCTATTTATTTTAAAAGCACATATATTAAAAGCGAAATTAGTTGGTTAACTAAAATCAACTTAATTTTGCAAAAATTAAAAATATATATAACAGTGTTTTTTTTTTGCAAACCGATTTTTCATCTGTATTGTAATTAATTACCATGTATACAATGACATTTACATGAATATAATAATTTTAATTTTGTAGTACCTAATGACGTTCAATGAGATGTTATTATCCTATCTATATCTATAGTATAAAAATGAATCGCTAAATGTGTTGGTATGCGCATAACTTCCGAACGACGGGACCGATTTGGCTAATTCTTTTTTTATTTTGTTATTACCAGGAGAAGGTTTTTATGAAAAGAAATACCGGGAAAGTTGCAGGGAAAATAGGAAAAATATTACTTCAATATTTTCCATACTGAACGGGTGAAACGAAGTTCGCCGGAGCAGCTAGTACCTATATAAAAATGAAACCCGTTTTCCTTGGTCACGGCATCACGCGTGAATGGCTGGACCGATTTCACTAATTCTTTTTTTGTTGTATTTGTTATTATTAGGGGAAGGTTCTTACGGACAAAAATATTAAGAAAATCTCTCAGAAATATTGAAAAATATACATTTAATTTTTCATATTTTAAAAAACACGCGTAACGAATGTCAATGTCATTCACAGCCACAGACTATATTGAAAGAGCATCGTTTGTTCGGAAACTACTTATTAAATTCGAGCATCATTTGTTCGGAAATGTTATTACGCTATTACATTTTAATTTTTCCCATACAAACTGAACGGGCGGTACGAAGTTCGCCGGGACAGCTAGTATTTAATAAAAATAACAAAAAATGAGGAGGTTCTTTATTCGACTGTATGTTTTGATGTGATTTTTTTTGTACGTTTGTTACGCGATTACTACTTCAACAGCCAACTGATTTTGATTTTTCTTTTTTAAAAAGATAGATCATGACTCCGAGGTAATCCCGTAGTAATTTTATCTTAATACGACTAATAATTGGCTGATGATGTCATCGACATAGACGAAAATTTATGCATCTTTAAGTATAACTCAAAACCTGTGTGGTACTATCTCAGAATCATTATCTATATTTTGAAAAAATGACGAAATCACGATGTAGAACGTCCTAACAAAATAGAGTCGGTTTTTGTAGTTATACCGCTTTTTATGTAATCTTACATTAACAATAATTGCAAATGGAGTATAGAATATGGAGAGTCGTAACTTCTGCCTCGGTCGGATAAAAGTTTTCCTTACCTGGCAAGTGTCCTTCCCCTCTTCTCCACCCGCGCAAACGAAACTTTTATGTAAGTTGAAACGCGTGCCCAGTCTGGTATTCTTCAGGAGTTGGTTACATTTGCGATTAGGCACCATGTCTATTTCTATCTTCTTCAATATCACCGCGTATCTCCCTTTTTGTCCTGCAGATGTTCATGAACATGTCACACTCTTCCAAAATTTGGATGTCATAGCGTCTCTCACAACAATACAGTTATATTCCTTACCCCCATATATATAAAAAATCCAAGATACGTAACATTTTGTATATTGCTTTGACTTTGTGTACCTACTCTTAACGTGGATATATCAACAGAAAAAAAAGTAATTAAACATAAATTCGAAATTCCACCAAAATTCAAACGCCTCTGTGGTCTAGCGGTCTGGCTTCGGACTTGACTTCTTGAAGTACCTACCGGGTTCGATCACCGGGCAGGGCAAAGAAAAAAAAATAGTCAATAAAAAAAATATATATGTAAATAATGAATTCAAAAATTGGATATATGCCCGGACGGCGATAGACTTACCACCTATCACATTGTGGGACTTAGTGTCTTCGGCTAGTCGTGTGTGATATGGGCGTGAAGATAGGTTTGTATAGTGTGTTCACTAGGAAATGTCCAGATTCCACTTGAGAAAAGGGTATGGGCATATCTTTTGTTACCAAAATTTAAAGATAAATATGAATGGAAAACTAACAATAATTGTTATGAGACCATTTCAGAGTTAGAGAAATCCAGCAGTGTTAATACTTGATGTTGTAACCGACTTCAGTAAGCTCAGATGTTTTCCTCAAAGCACCTTCAGAACCCATTTTTTACACAGGTTTTTATACATATTAAAAATAATATTTTCTTAATCGACACTTAAATGTGTGTTAAATAAATCTGAGTTTCAATTTATGTCACCAGCTGATTCACTTTTCCACGGTCTGAACATTTTAACATTACACTTTTTGAAATAAAACTTCGCTTACTGTAGATACTAAAAAAGCGTTAACTGTTAACACTCGACTTAATCGTAATCTTAACAAATATTACTGAAACTTTTCTTAAAATTTGTTTAAGGGGCTATATACGCTAAAATACGCCAGCAGTATAATGCTTTTTTTCATATAAATCAATCATGGATCTTGGTGACAAAAATACACAAGATTAACATGAATATGCTTTATAAGACTAGTGTTTCCAAAACACGATTCATTTCACTTTGCTCGATAGAAAAAAATCAAAAAGTTAACCCTTTTTTTGAAAGCAAAACCCAACTGTCTACTTCAATTATGAAAATTATCGACACCAGATTTAACATAAACATGGATAAGTATTATACCTAAAAGATAAGTGTTTCAGTTATTATACTTTTTTTAAATTACTTTTATAGTGTCAAAAATAGTGATTTGTCGCTTAAGACGTTTACTTTAGAGCGCAATATTTCATAGTAATCATGGAACGGGGGAGTGCGTTGATTGGCTCTTCTGGCTGACTGAGTATGGGGCCTTAAGCGCAAACAGGTAGAAAATGCTTATAAATAGGATCAAGGTCAGTCGTTCCGAGTATTGCAGATGCACATGGTCGGCGGCAAGCAATAGCAAAACATTATCCTTTCTCGAGTGGAATCTGGACATTTCCTAGTGAACAGACTATACCTCTGCCTACGTCTTCCGGAATATGGGCGTGAAGACTTTACTTATAAATTGGAAACAAAGTAGTTGGTCTTCATAAATGAAGATGGCATTGTTATCAAAAACATATTAAAATGTGTTATGGTCGACCATTTCGACCAACGGGCGACCACTAGTAAATGTAACACATATACAGGGTAAAATTGAAAGGGCCAGTTCAATCTTGAGAGAGAGTTAGGAATCGATACCTAACAATTTCCATTTACGAAGTAATACAAAAATTAAAACAAATTGCAAAATATAATTTTTATCCGACGCAAAATAAAATTGCATGGTTATAACGTAAACGCCGACCATGACGTCATAACTCGTACTAGGTACGACGTAGCGTGACAACAAGTGAAGTATTAACGCGGACTGTTTTAAATGAATATTCATAAAAGTAAATCTTGAAAAGCATCTATTTGACAATTAATATTTTAAATGCACTATCATTTTAGCCTTTACTCCCTTTTATTAAAACTTGGCCGGTCGTTTGAATGTAACCCGGTATATATTTGAGGGTTGACTAACATCCCTAAATGCAAATGGTAACGATCTTAGTCCTAGACCAATACGTATACTTTGTCCAGATATTTTTCAGTCTGCGGTAGCCGTCGTTACTGTAGTAATACAAGAAGCTTACCAAAAACAGTCTTTCCCCATCCGTTGGCAACGCACTGGCGGGCGGTGTCAAAGCTCTCATCCTGTTCCGGCATGCAGATCACGTTGATGTGTTCCGCCAGCTCCACCGGCCGCTCCAGACGAAGCAACGCGATATCGTTCTTTAGGTTTGTCGGACGGAAATCTATAAAGATATTTGGGTGAATTAAAAAAATTCTCGCCTCCATGGTCTAGCGGTCTGGCGCGGGGCTTGATTTCTCGTGGAACCGGGTTCGATCCCCGGGTCAGCAGCTAAAAAAACTTGAAAATATGTATTTACAATTTTCTAATAAAAATAACGTTGACCAGAATTGTATATGTGCCTGGTTGGCAATAGGCTTGCCATATAGCACATTATGGGACTAATGCCCGATTTCACCAAGAGCCCCTATACTTTAGGGGACCTTTTAACGTTACTTACGGGACTGTTTCAATACAAAACCGTCCCCTAAAACACGTTAAAAGGTCCCCTAAATATAGGGGCTCTTGGTGAAATCGGGCATTAGTGTCTTCGGCTGGTCGTGGAAGCCCTATTTGTGCCTCTGCCTACCTCTTCGGGGATATAGGCGTGAAGATAGTTTTTTTTATAAAACCGAACCTAATCTAAAAATATTGGAGTGTTTTAGACATATGAACTTATTAGTCGACTATGACGTACTATGTAAAAGATGTCCCATACTTATACCAAATAGAGTACAAGTTTTTTAAATACACATTAGATACTATTTGATATACACTCAGTATACTCACTTCGCACTTTAGGTATGTTCGGCTGGCAATACTTTCAAATGGACAACATCGAATTAGTGCATCCGCTTCCATCCATCCGTCGCAGTAACTTTTCAAAGTGGATATCCAACTAACACGTTGTGTTACTTTGTTTTATATAAATTGATTATAAATGCAAACAATATTTTATTAAAAACAGTCATAATTGTCTCCTTCGCCCTAAAGTTGTATGGCAGAGATCGCTCTGAAGCGATAAGACCGCCTATGTGCACCTAAGTTATATATTTATAAGTGAAATAGTGTATATTATTTTTAAATTTTGGTGAATAAATAAAGTGTATTCATTCATTCATTCATCCATTCATTAGGTACATGAAAAAATCAACGTTATACTAGTGCATTCATAAAGAATGGATTTTATAATCACCATCTCTTATGACGATATCCTGCACCAATCTTTCTTGGGACTTGAGCCGTTCCTTGTTGGTTTGAGTGTCCCATTCACCCGCGCGGATTGTTAAATCTCCTGGCTGGTATCTGCAGGATAGAAAAACAGTAAACACTTCATCCAACAATTACTTTTTATTTATGTATCCACAAAGTGTTCATGTGATCTGGCAGCGTTAAAGCCCACTTCTCTTCTGATAGTAATAGCCAATCTTGACCTTTAGACAACATAGAGTTTATAAGTGCATAGCTGTCCTATGGCGCTGGATGTTAGGCCTATAATAAATTGCAAGTGTACCGGCTAACCTATCCTTCGAACCAGAGGAAACAAAACTACACGAAATTATATACAGGGTTACATCTTAAGCAACAGCCAAATTCTGAAAAACGGTTCGGGTTCGATAACAGTTTCGATCTATGGAAAAATTAAAAAAAGTAGTAAAACTGGTAACACAATATTTTCATTCTAACAACTTACAACTGCAGTAGTAATATCGGCAAATAAGTTACCCGTGTAACATCTATAGTCACTTGGTAGTAAGATGGGCTATTTAGTATTTCCCTTCTTGCAACTTACAACTGCAATAGTAAAAACGGAAAAAAAATACCGATTTTACTACTGGTAGTAACATTGGTAGTAAGACGGGCAACAAAGGCAATTTGCAATGTTTATCCGACGAAAAAACAGGATGCGTGGTTATAATGAGCATAAAACTGGTTACCACCGACTGCAGTCGCATTCGCAGACTGGTGACGTCGTGACTCGTACTAGGTACGACAAAGGGTGACAACATGTGAAGAATTTTGGCGGATGTTTTAAATTAATGTTTATAAAAGTAAATATTACAATTCGACAATAATATTTAAAATGCATTACTAATTAAGCCTTTACACCCTTAGATTAAAATTTGGCTGGTTCTTTCAAAGTAACCCATTTCGGTGGTGATTTTGTTGCGCACTCACTAAAATAAATATAAGTTATCGCTGTCCTCTTTCCATGAAAGTAATTGAAAGAGACAATATACTTTTAGTCAATTTAATCAATCACTCGGAAAACGTTAATTAAAAACATCACAATTTGACATAATCTGTTCTACTCGGAAGACCTAGACCAACACGGGGAACTACTAAAACCAACATTATCCCATCGTATTTGGGCTTATGGCATACACCTAGAAAAACTTCTTGAGCTTCTACTAGCAACACGTATAATTAAAAGCTTGTCACAAAAATCACTTTTATATTAAAAAGTTATTAATTTTTTCATATAAATATTTTAACAGGTGGTAATACTAACTTGTTAGCAATATGTGCTCCAGTCATCACCACCTGGGGGTGGATCAGGACCCCCACTCCTATGTACTTCCCAGTGGACTCCAGAAGGGCCACTACCCATGGGAACTCGCCGTACTGAGCTTCATCTCCCTGAAAGATTTATTTATTACTAGTGGTCGCCCATTGGTCGAAATTCGACCATAACGACTTTTAATATCTTATTGATAAGTTCTCAAGATGAACTACATCTGTGTGTACTACGTCTGTGTGTTATACATCTGTAATCTTTTATCGTTATCATCAGTATATTTGTTTGTGTGTATCAAATGCATGGTAGTGTAGGTAATGTTTTATTTATTGATTTAATGTACCTACTTTATAAGTACTATTATTAAAAAATATTAGCGTTTTGCACTTCTCCTACACATAAATTAAAAGTGTGCCAAATTTTATGCTCCTGCGTCAGCGCAATTTTCGTAAAAAGGGGTCCAAAGTTTCGGCATCACGTATTAAAATATAGATAGATGCTTTTACACAATTTGCTATTTTTATAAGCTAGTGGGCCGGTTGCATATGTTTTTAGTGATGGTCACTGAGTGAAGTTGGAAACACATCAGCCGCAACTTGCGGTCGCGGCTCACAGCCGCGACTGATAAGTGTGCACATACCGTCCGCGGACGCTTACGACTGACATAAACACCCAGCGCGCCAGATATCTTTTAGGCGTCCAAACGCTCAAGGTCACATCCGCGACTTACGTCTGATAGTTTGTATGGCTCTATCTAAATACCCCGTGAGTCACGGCTGTTAGCCATTTCTGTCAGCCGCGTCCGAGAGATTGTTTCCAACTTAACCAATACGAAACACATAACTTGATGTCCACTTTCTCCAATGATTGACTATGACTTCATAAGATTATTCGATACCGACTGGACACCGATACTTGAGGGTCACTGTTGGCCGTGGCCGTGTTCAGAAGGTAAACAAATCTATGAGAAACGTTTTGTATTTCGGGAAATTGGGAGCATACTGTAACGGTCCTATAAAAACCTAAATTAAAACTATTTCAAACTACTGTAACAGCATTTTAAATAAAACTAGCACTACAGTCTACTCGCCTACAAGAACACAACTAGTCTCTATAAAACTACTGAATGGAATGCACAAACTACAAAGTACATTGGTGTAGTCTAAGACAGTATGCACCCTAAAAGAGAGCGCCCACTGTTAACTGGGTTGCGGAGGAGGAGAGGCGGATTTTGTTACTCAGTACCAAAGAGTAAACCAAAAAAATAGAGAGGCGACTCGAAATTAAAATCGTCAAGTATGGAAAGTGGCGCCTCTAGTAGATGTTATACGAAACATTAGCGTTAAAATGCCATTAGTGCTCCATTCTAACAATGATATTCACAAAAATATTTGACATTATCCTACCTAGTATAATGGTTTTTAATGTTTATTTAGGGTGACTGATTTATTAAAGTACTTTCATAATATGTATGGCTCGTATTTAAAAGGGATTTTATGAAAATTTAAAGTCAGACTACCTTGAAGTTTAAGGACTCATGAAACGCCAACGATAGGGTGATTAATATAATATACATACAACAGTGAAATCGGAAATATTATCTTTTCAGTTTTTTTATATATGGTTTATTTATAGAACACCTACGATCATGAGGCAGCATGATCGTAGGTTTTCCGTCTTCTGTTATAGAAATTTTTATTAAATTACATTTACAAGTTTTTAGAGGAATCGAGAGGAAAGAGGTTTGTCCAATATTACTAAATTTCGCGAGCAAATTAATTTTTTTCCGGGTAAGCGTGATACCGCATTACACAAGACCCTGGCATGACTATTGATTTGATTTCGACTTATGAGTTTTGACTATTTTGATTTATACAGTCCGATTTTATGAAACCCTGTAATAACTTGATACAAATTATTAATATTGTAAATTGGACCAAATCAGACAATGGCAGATGCTAACACCCATGCCAAATATTAAAAAAAACTCACATTACCGTTGACGGCGTGGAAGTCCAAACCATTAGGGTTTCTATAACCACAACCTTTGGGGGTTTTCACTGGGACTTCAGGTTCTACATTGGTTGGGCTCTTACAGCATCTCTCAACACTTTCCGTACAATCGTCTTTTGAGCCGAATCTGAAATAAAAAAAAGTATCTTTACAACCGTATCTTCGAAGAGAAGTGTTATTCTGATGTATTCTACTAATATTATAAATGCGATAGATACATACATAATGTATGGATGTTTGTTACTCTTTACCACGCTCAAATGGCTGAATGGATTTATCTAAAATTAGGAACACAGATAGATTGAAACCTGGATTAACATACAGGAACATACAGGATTAAAAAATTAATTTCTTCAGATACTTATTCGTAATTTGGTAAACGTCAATTTTGAATTTTAAAAACTCTTATCTAATATAGCTCATAAGTAAATGTTAAATGTACATACAGTAGTTCAAATGCTTAGAACATTCTTTGGCTTGAGGCAAAAGTGAAAAAATCCTGTCTGGGACTAATTTTTGCCATTCTATAAAAAATATAGAAATTTAACTCAACTTAAGCCTAAGAAAAGGAAATGAAAGGAAGGAAGAAGCAAAGCAAAGAAAGCAGAAGGAAAAGAAGTAGAAGTAAAATAAAAAAATGCCTAACCTAATATCCAACTCTCCCCATCCTCCATATTTCCTGGCGTTTTCGTCAATGATGACGAGGTTGGCGTCACAGTAGTAGTAAGGCACACACTGACAGGAATCTCCATCTCTGTCTGTGAATACGGAGCTTGCAGTTGTTGGCCTTATTGTGATCTGAAAGCCATACATTTGTTATTATTCCTACCTCTATTTGTATTATATTATTCAAATTATTTCAATGGCTTTTAAGCTTAAATAACGATGATGTAGAAGAGGTAATTAAATTTTAAACTACCCTTAATTTAATATAGTACATCAATACGAGAGCTTTTTTCAACAAACACACACACACACACACACACACACACACACACACACAC
>NJDD01007135.1:0-31792 GCA_002245505.1 Calephelis nemesis
TCACGGTGTTAGTGATGATAAGCCTATGCTCGCCTTTTACGAGCTGCCTGGCGAGAAAGGCAGATGGTTTATTCTGCAAAGGAGCCCGGACCAACACGGATACTTTTTAGTCTGTACGAATTTTGTTACATTATATCATGTGAATGCTATGGATTACAGCTAGTAAAATCATGATTCATTACAAAAGTTTCATTTAAAAAATATGGACTTCTCATATTTGTACATTTTAAAAACAGAACAATAGAACTCGCTCCTTTGAATTATAATGGGTGAAAACGTTACAAATGAGAACAATTATTCCAGTTCCGTATGCACAATGTACGTCATCGCCTAGTTCGCAGTTGGGAAATGGGTATCGCGGAAAATTACTTTGAAGACTTTTCTACGGGGGAAATTTCTGCATTTTGTTTTTTATCCTTTTTGTGCTCGAAGTATAGCCACCTGGAATAACAAACAATTTTAAGCTCCAAAGGTTTTGTCTTGGTTTGAATGTATAAATGATCGTCTAAATAAGTATCTTTACGCTCATATCTCCAAAGAGGTAGGCAGAGGCACAACAAGGGCACCCACGACTAGTCGAAGACACTAAGTCCCACAATGTGATAGGTGGCAAGCCAATCCCGAGCAACATTTTATTTTATTAGAAAATTGGAAAAACGAAATTTTCTTTTTGTTGCCCGACCCGGGATTCGAACCCGGGACCTCATGCAGTCAAGTCCAACATCTGAATCGCTAGACCAAAGGTCGTCGTCTAAATAATATCTTATAACTGTAAATATAATTCGTGTTATTATTTATAACATTGAATTTATTTTTGTGAACCATATTTTTTTAATTGATGAATACAGACAAATATTTTTTGTTTATATTTCTTCTACTATGTATTTATTAAATTTGTCTGAAAATTGATTTTTTCTATGTGTAAGAAAAATTAAACGTGCTTTCTATTGGATAATATGAATTGATGTGGTTATTCATATTGCTGTCTCATAGGTGAATCTGCTCTTATTGGAAATCGAACCCAAACCCCTCGAGTTCGAGTTGTACGCTAACTTATCAATTATCATAATGATTATTAACTGATTAGACAATCACGTTAGTCATCAGATTGCCGTCCTTTCCATCAAGCGTCACCAACACACGTTCCCAATTTCTTCCATGTACACGATGTCTTATTCTTTAACAAGTTAATAGTTATATAATACGTACCCAAAAATAGCAATTGCTGGAATCGTCAACGCTGCTCCAAGTATGAAGACAGCACCTGGTAGTACTTGCAGGGTCATGATATATACCCTCGAATATAAGGGTCCATAAATAAGAGGAGTTATCGCTTCCGCCAGTCCGAATAAAGAGTTCATTTTACCTTTCATGAAAAAAAAATACTCTTGTATAAAGAACATGAAACATATACGTCAAGTGTCTCATAGGTTAAAGTGAAATATTTTTTGAAGTTATACTTCTTTTGGCGCGTTAGGAAAAAATGATGAGGGTAAATTTTTACGATGCGCGCGCACACCGTCACGAAAAACCGACATGATGAAGTTAGCTATAGATAACATTTTAATTTTTATTAAATATTAAATAATCTTTATTTAACTAAATAATGCATTATAATAAAACTTTTAATGTATTAAATACCTTTTTTCTATGGTTAGTGTCATTTTGTCTACAAATGTAAAATAAGGCAAAAGTTAAAATTTTTAAAAAGATTTTTATCTTATTACGCCGAAGAAGTATAACTTCTAACGCGTGTACATACCTACACACACATTTTTTTTGTAAAAAAATTTATAGTTTTTTTTTATGATAATGGAAGACAAACAAGCAGACGGGTTTCGTTATGGTAAATAATTCACGGCGCCTAGACACCAAAGGTGGTAATGGTGCTTTGCCAACCTGAGGTAGGAATGTTAGGCCTCAAACAAAAGCACTTTTAGAATACTACATTATCCGTTAGTGACATAGTTTTTGTTTCATCAAAATCGATGCACTAGAAGAAAGTTACGCAGGCGAAGCTGCGAGAAACTGCTAGTTATTAAATAAAATTAATTTTATCTGTTAAACAGCTAGTTCCATTAGACGTATAGAATTAGAAAATGTTTATTTAAATGTGGATGGTTTCTTATCAATATTGAGCGTTGTGCTTCCCTTATGGGGAGATTGAGAGATAGCACATATGCCATATTATATTGGGTTTGGCCCACCGTTGGGATTCATTAATATTGCGACAGCGGATAAGCTAACACATGCGATGATATACGATACGTACTACTACCGCTAGACTAGGTTAATAATTAATTGCTAACAAAAAAATGTTATTTTAAAAAAATATTACTAACAAAATATGGATTTTTAGTCTGAAATAATAAATGTTATTATTATTACAACACTTTATTATGTTGTTAAAATTAATGTAAGGCTATTTTAACAAGGCAAGGTACATACAATCGACTATTTTGGCAACGTTTTTTGTATGACACACATTAACGACAATCAAGCCACAAGGATAAAAAACACCTATAATGATAAATTGACTGTACCAAAAATAAGTTTAACAAAGTTTCCTGCTGGAAATATAGTGACGTAATGAAATACACTTACCAAATTCTTCACCATCGACAAGTTTTGTTGCTATTGATCTCATTGCGATAAACGAGGTGCCATTAAGTATTTCCAACAAAGGCGCTACGGGAAAAATAAATCAAATATATTTCGTTTATGTCTCAAGAAGGTTTCAAAGTAATCGGTTCCTGAACGGCGATAACTGGTGATGACAAAATTGCAAAAAAAGGGTTTGTTAACTTTGATTATGCAGACTTTTTATACACCATCCACAACCATCAAATTTTTTGGTGGAAACCATATAAAAATTCAGTCCATAGTTTTTGTCATGACTGCGCCTACGAATAACCCATACCATTTTCTAATATATTCACAAAAATGTATACAATAATTGAAAAACCTCACTGCAATATATACCCAAAAATTACTTTGACGTTTACTCGTAATTTTCACAAAATTCAATAACTACGATACAATTACGACCATCTTATTTCACGATTGCGCCAAAAACTCAATACTTTTTTAATTAAAGACGATGACCTAGGTGGTAGAGTTTCGCTGCGACTCGCCCGGATTGGTACCACCGCCTTACCTATTCCTGCCGCCATAACGTCACGACGTGTTCCAGTTCGGAGGGTAAGGTAGCCGGTAAACTTACTTTTGCTCGAGGCCTAACATCCCGGCCTCTGGTTGGCAACGCACCATTACCATCTTTGGTGTCTCTAGGCGGCGGGAATTTCTTACCATCAGGAAATCCGTCTGCTTGTTTGCCTTCCAATTTCATAAAAAAAAAAAAACTAACGTCAAGGTTTGAATAGGATCCACGTCATAGACCGGCAGTTTTCGTGTCAACAGATACGACAATGTTTCAAAAAATGGTGTTTTAAATACATAACAGTATCTAAGTTTGCTTTTTTAAGGTAAAGATAATTGTTGCTTATACACATCATAAATGTAACTTATGCGTTACTATTTTTAGGTGGGACCACACACGTGCAGGTCTACCCTACCCTATAGGATGAAACACGTCAATGGCGAGCACTAACGACAGGAAATTCTATGTATACAGATAAAAGACCATCGTAAAATTAAACACACTAACAACCCGCACAAAATCATTTCTGTAATGTAGCTAAGAATTATATAGATCACGTCAGCTTTCAAACAAAAATCCGCATCAAAATCGGTCCATTCGTTTAGGAGTTAAGATGACATAGACGGACATACACAACTATCTTTTCATCTGCAATTCTTCCCACACAACCGAATCAACGTAGCATATTAAATTTTTTGAATTTTTTTTCAATCAATTTCTCAATAAATAGACTATGTCACTCTCTAGCCTCCTAACTGTCTTCATACACAAAAGTTAAAAACTATCCTACTAATATTATAAATGCGAAAATTTTTATGTTTATTTGTTTATCCTTCACGCAAAAACTGCTGAACCGATTTTCATAAAAATTATCACACATGTAGAGGGTATCTTGGATTAACACACAAGGTAGTTTTTGTCCCGAAAACCACGCGGGCATTGTCGCGGGCAACAGCTAGTACTTTATAATAATTGTGCTGGTGTGAAAGACAGACAAACGAACACACTTTCGCATAATACTGTTATGCTAATACGGTACGTGTTAATAATTAGTACTGGTTGAAATGGATTAAAGCTAGCGAAGTTCATTGTTCTAGCTCAGAAAGCTTGTTTTAGTTTCAGTTGCTTAGAAGTTGGCATTATGTGAAAGTTTGAGACTGTTGGTTCTAAGATATTTAAAACACTGAAGATATATAAAATTAACTGTCGAAGTTTCTGTCATTTTTGAAATTGTCATTTCCCTGAAAAACAAATGAGAAAATGTATGTATATTTTAAATTTCCTAATAAAAGTAATATCGCCCGGATTGAAAGATATGTAAAATTAACTGTCGAAATTTCTGTCATTTCTAAAATAGTCATTTCCCTGAAAAACAAATTAGAAAATGTATGTATATTTTCAATTTCCTAATAAAATTAATATCGCCCGGGTTGAATATGTGCCGTGTTAGCGATAGGCTTTCCATCTATCACATTGTGGGTGCCCTGGTTGTGCCTCTGCCTACGTCTTCGGGGATATGGGCGTGAAGATACTTACATAATTACTTTAAATTACTGTTGTGACATCCAACTTTCTCTTGAGTTATCAAAAAAAATGTTTCTCTTATTGTAGCGTTATTATATTTTATTTTGTAAGGCAAATACAAATTACTGATTGGTTTTGGTTTTTTTATGGTATTGGAAGGCAAACAAGCAGACGGATTTCCTGTTGTTAAGAAATTCAAGCCACCTAGAGACACCAAAGGTGGTAATGGTGCGTTGCCAACCTGACGCCGGGATGTTAGACCTAGAGCAAAAGTAAGTTTAACGGCTACCTTACCCTCCGAACCGGAACACGTCATGACGTTATGGCGGCAGGAATAGATAAGGCGTTGGTACCAATCCGGGCGAGTCGCTGCGAAACTCTACCACCTAGTCAGATGTCACGGTGTTAGTGACGGTGAGCCTATGCTCGCCTTTTACGAGCTGCCTGGCAAGGAAGGCAGATGATCTATTCTACAAAGGAGCCCGAACCAACACGGGGAAATACGGGGAAGTTAGGAATAAATGCCCTATTCACGAAATAGGTTAATAGTGCGAGTCTACTCTGGGATTGGATTGCTTAAAGCTAATGTATCATAAATGTTAAGTAATCATTTTGTAACAAAAATAAAATCCGCAAAAAGATTACCACAAGTACAGTCATTGTCACCAAATAGTAAAGAATAATGTTTTTTTTATAATAGAGAGTGAATAGAATTCAGTGAACAAGCTGGTCTTGAGGGTAAGAGATAGCCTTGGCGTATAGACACAAGAGATGTTACAAGTGCATCTTGGCTGAGGCCAAAATTTGCCTATTAAGCAAGTCTATCGGCTACCCTACCCCAAAATGGAACATGACAAAGTCATTATGGCGGCCAGAAGGTAAGGTACGGTCCGGTCTGGAGGGTAAGGCAGACTTGCACTATGACTTTACGTCATTATTAGATATCTTATAAAATATAATATCTTCTAACTGATTTAATATTGTTTGGTAAATGGCCATTTTAAAAATTGAAAAATGTAATATAAAACAGATATAAAGATTTTATTATCAAGACATTAGAAATGTATCGTAAGAACGACTACAAGTCATATTTCTATGAAAGAAGAAATAAAAAAAGAAAGATAGTGCCTGCTATATTCCTTTTTTCATAATAGACAAAAAAAGGATCTTCACGCCCATATTCCCGAAGAGGTAGGCAGAGGCACAACCAGGGCACCCACGACTAGCCGAAGATACTAAGTCCCACAATGTGATGAGTGACAAGCTTATCGTCGCACATATCCTATCCCGAGCAACATTTTTTTTTATTAGAAAATTGGAAAAATCCAATTTTCTTTCTGTTGCCCGACCCGGGATTCGAACCCGGGACCTCATGCAGTCAAGTCCAACACCTGAACCGCTAGACAACACAGGTGATAATAGACAAAATACAAAAAAATTATTCGTTCAATGTTTTAATGAAACGAGATTGATAAAAAGCTCAAGGTATTTTGTGACGGAAGTCAAACTTTCTTTTAACAAGACTGCTTTGTCAGAGCTTATGGTAGACCACCAGATAAAATGAAAACTAAAAAACGCTCGCTAGATGTCGTAGAACAAAAGTAGTTGTGTCAATAGAATAATTTTCAAAGTGGTGTTGTAAAAGTGGGAAAGCAGACCCTAGGTTTTCTTGTAAGCAAAAATTGGAATCGAGGGTAGGACGACGATGAGACATTTATGAGGAACTTTCTCACGACGTTAATGCTCTTTTATCCATTCGAATTCAGATGCGAAGTCGAAGAAGTTTAGTTTTTTTTTCTGATGTTGGAAGGCAAATAAGCAGACGGATTTCTTGATGGTAAGAAATTCACGCCGCCTAGAGATATCAAAGTTGGAAATGGTGCGTTGCCAAACTTAGACCGGGATGTTAGACCACGAGCAAAAGTAAGTTTATCGGCTACTTTATCCTCCGAACCGGAACACGTCAACGGCAAGCGCTGAAATTATGGTGGCAGGAATAGATATTGCGGTGGTACTAATCCGGGTGAGTCGCTGCGAGACTCACCTAGTCAGATGTCACGGTGCTAGTGACAGTTAGCCTATGCTCGCCTCTCACGAGTTGCCTGGCATAGGAAGGCAGATGGTCTCTTCTGCAAAGAGTCCGGACCAACACGGGGAAAAATTTAATAATTTACGTATTTCATCGGAAACTTACCTAGGTATATCTCCAAGTTATTCCTGGCAAATCCATAAGCAAATGACGCTACTATTTTACTCATACAAGATATGATCCCAAGGAGTGTGTCATCCAGCTTCAAGTACTTAGTGAAGAAACTAATGGAAAAAGCAGTACCTGAAATTATATTAAAACTATTTCAATCTATACTCATATTATAAAGAGGAAAGGTTTGATTTTTTGTTTGTTTTTCTTGTTTAAAATGAATAGGCTCCGAAACTACTAGACCGATTTCAAAAATATTTCACCTTTAGAATGCTACATTATCGCTGAGTGACATAGGTTTTGTTTCATCAAAATCGGTGCAGTAGAAGCCAAGTTACTCAGGCGAAGCTGCGTGAAACTACTAGTGAATAATAAGTTAGCACAGTAATACTACAAAACCCGACATTACATTTAATTTGAAACCACTTCTCAATTGGATAACTCTATTTTAGAAAGATAGCAAAATATGTTTCCGAAATGGTCTCACATGAATTCTATCAACATCATAATAGTAGTTTTTTAGTTACATTTATCAATACATACATTTTACTTATTTCATAGTAATCACGCAACAAATAAACAAAAAAAAAATACATATACAGTCGAGTTGTGAACCGCCTTGTTTTTGTAATCGGTCTATACAGACTGACTGGTGAGATACCTTCAATACTTATGGAGAGTACTCGGTACTCGATTCTCGTTAACTTGATATAAAAAAATAGA
Organism: Calephelis nemesis; assembly: GCA_002245505.1. Lineage (NCBI taxonomy): Eukaryota > Metazoa > Arthropoda > Insecta > Lepidoptera > Riodinidae > Calephelis > Calephelis nemesis. Next base: position 7,608 of record NJDD01007135.1, read on the forward strand.
AGCTCAATTTTTTATCGAAATATCTCTAAAAATAAGTGAAATTTGGATATTATACTCCGTCCCGTGCGGCGCGGCACACGACACGCCGCCGCCACCCCCGCCCTCCATCCCGCTACCGCGGTGTCCGCGCGGTGTCCAATTATTCCGCAGTTAAATACTGGACTCTCGGTGTACTGTGTACGAAGTTTACTAAGAAGTTATTTAATATTTCGTTTTTATGTTATTTTATTTCATGATATATGTTCGCATACTATCACGTCCTCAAATATTGAAGGTATCTCACCAGTCATCCTGTATATATATAACTATTAACAAATTACACAAATTGAAATACACGAATTTAAACAAATTATACGCTTGTATCTAAAGATGTAAGACAACTGAAATTGATACAGAATTAATTTAATAAACACACAGAACTGGAAATACAGGCTAGATACTCGTGACACCTGCCTGCTTGCAATGCCTGCCTCCGTCGGGAGTCGAAATATACAAGGTTACATTTAAGGGACCACCTACGTTTTGAGAGAGGATTGGGATTTAATAACACTTTTACTAAGTAATTAATTTGCAGAAGAGACCATCTGCCTTCCTATGCCAGGCAGCTCGTGAGAGGCGAGCATAGGCTAACTGTCACTAATACCTTGACATCTGACTAGGTGGTAGAGTCTCGCAGCGACTCACCCGGATTAGTACCACCACCATATCTATTCCTCCCACCATAATTTCAGCGCTTGCCGTTGACGTGTTCCGGTTCGGAGGGTAAGGCAGCCGATAAACTTACTTTTGCTCGAGGTCTAACATCCCGGTCTAAGTTTGGCAACGCACCATTTCCACCTTTGATATCTCTAGGCGGCGTGAATTTTTTAATTAAGTAATAAAAAAAATGCAAATTATATCTTATCTGACACAAAATACAAAATGCATTGTTATAACGTAAACGCCGACCGCAATCGCATTCATAGGTTCGTGACGTCATGTCTCGTACCAGGTACGACACACCGTGACAACAAGTTAAGTATTAACGCGGATTATTTAAAATGAATGCTCATAAAAATAAATATTACAATTTCATAATTAATATTTAAAACGTGCTATCATTTTAGCCTTACTTCCCCTATATTTAAATTTGGTCGGTCTTTTAAAGTAACCCTATATAATATGGTAATACGTGAAGTGCGAAGTTACATACTCGGTTATAAAAGGTCCAATACTAATGGTAAGGCGGCAAGAAAGGGTTTTTTAATTTATAATTTTAAAATATAAAACTAGGTAAATTAGAACAATCTTTTTTATGTGTATGTGTTGTTGTGCAGGAATGAAAATATATGTGTTAATAAGTATGACTTAAAAACTTGTAAGAAATAAATAAATTGTAACTTTATTATGATGTAGATAAAAATTATATGGAATCATTTCGGAAACATTTGGTATCTTTCGAATAAAGAACCTTTGGTGTCTCTAGGCGCATTGAATTTGTTACCATCAGGAAATCCGTCTACTTGTTTGCCTTTCAATGTCATAAAAAAATCTTGCTAGTATGGTTTAATGTTGCCAGTTGCCTATCGGCCAATATTAATAATCAATCCTAATCCAAAACTTGCTGTCCAAGATTGATATTTTGATCCATTTTTATGTTATCGCTTGCCAATAACATATCTGTGGACAGGATAAATATGGCAGTTAGGTAAAGGATAGGCCGGCGGATACGCAGCTATCTAGATAGCTTGAAATCCATCTTTAGAGAAATATTATTAACATTGGCCGTATGACCGTAATGGTCAAATGGGAAAACATTAAAGCCAGTGTTCTACGCCATGCAAAAATAATTACTGATATGTTTCACGCGACTCCTGTTACCACATTTATTACAACTTGTTTGTATTTTTTTTGTTAATTATTTAGAGTTTTTAAGATTTTTTTATATGACAAACGAAGGGTGTGGACTAACATTAATAGGTAAATATTTTTTATGTGGCGAAAGCGTAAGACGATAGAACAAGTAAAAATTTAATTAACAAATATTTAACAAACACGGTCACAATGATTTATGCCTTTGCTTGTGATCCAGCTTATGCGGTTCAGTGTTGCTTATTTATTGTCATAATTTCCCTGTATTGGCTCTACTCTCTTGTGTAGAATAAACAGCTCGTAAGAGGCGATCATAGTTTCAATGAGAAATACCAACAATATCACTGGTGGTATAGTGCTGTGCGGCAATTCGTTGCTTTAGTTATTCTTATCTTGCCTTGTGATTACAAAGTTTAGCGCCATAGTGCTACAATCGAGGGGTAGGGTAGCCGGACTACATATCAAATCAAAACTGCTTGCTACATGACAGAGCTACAACTATGTCATAATGTCATGTTGTCCCTTACTATCACAAGAATCACGAATATCAGAAGAATAAGAAATGGTTCAGCTTATTTTCATTTGATTTTTTAATGTTACAATAATTTTGAACTTACCAAGTAAATTCGTTATTATACTGTATGTAGACCAAAAGCTGTATTCAAGCTCATCCCAATTAAAACGGTATCGAGTAAACAAATACATTACTGTGAATTCACCTGAAAATTTTAATGTTTTATTAGTATCTCAGTTGTTAATTTTTACAAAGTAAAAACAACTACTTTATTTGTTATTATTTGTAATCTACCTCCTTGATACAAACAACATCATGTTTTATATTTGTTTTTACACTCGTTTTGACTAAGGAATTTACCCCGATTTTAGGGGTAAAATTTTACAGTTACCAACAGAGTGATTATTTACCATTTCAAAAAGAAAATATCAAAACAGGATTTTTATTGGCAAACAAATAAAAAAAAGCAAGCAATCGAATTGAGAATACTCGTTTTTTTGCAAAAGGAATTTTGTTAACATAAAAAAAATGTATTATCCTTAAATTTAAAGAATTAAATGATTAAGAAAAGAAGTAAATACTAGGTATATATAGCTTCATAGAGAGATCGCGACTACTGGTGGTAGAGTGCCGTGGTCAAACTTGCCCAGGTAGGGACCCATCGTCTTGCATATTCCTGCCGCCATGATAACAGTGACATTTTTCGGTACCGGTGATAGGGTAGCCGGTAGATATGCAGTATGCACTATAGGCCTCAAGTCTTCCATCCGGCCTTAGGGCAGTGATGCACCTGTAACATCTACGGTTACATTATGAGACTTGTGTGTTTGTCCGCTGACCTCTAACATAATAGAAAAGTTCTGTAAACGTGCATTGGTTTTAAACATAACCCGTATTGGTCAGGCCTTTTTTGCAGAATAGACCACATGTATTCCAGAGCCAGGCAGCGAGTAAAAGGTGAGTATATCACNNNATGCCATAGTAGATGACTAGATAGTAGAGTTTCACAGCGACTCGCTCGGAATGGTACCACCTCCTTACCTGTTCCTGCCACCATAACGTTAGCGCTTGCCGTTGACGTGTTCCGGTTCGAAGGATGAGGTAGCCGGTAACGTTTCTTTTGCTCGAGGCCTAACATACGTACCTAACAATTTTTTTAACATCAGGAAACCGGTCTCCTTGTTTGCATATCATAAAAAAATTAGTGATATTTCAAATCTAAATAGTTTGAGATGTACATAATTTACTGAAAGAGTATTAGATATCGTTGCTCAAAGTAAACTTTCAATGATATTTAACACATACATATTTCATTTATTTAAAAGTCACAGTAAAGTAACTACCTAGGAAACATAAATACTAGACTGTATAAAATTCAATTTTACCTTGTAAGGGGCCAAAAACTACGAAGACAACAATGAGGAGCAAACAGACCCGTAACCTCCGGTTACCGGTTCCCTTTTTGAACACAACTTTGAAAGTTTCTAAAACTAAACGAAAGTTGAAGAAGTCACGAAGAAAGCCGACAAATCCTTTTCCCTGAAAGATACATGTATCATTTGTTTTTATTTCACTTTTTAAATGATAACTAAAATAATTAACATTAATTACTAGCGTCCTCCGTGGTCGAGCGGTTCAATTCCCGAATCTGGTAAAACAAAAAAAAATAGGAAATGTATATGTTCAATTTTCTATGAAAAAAATAACGCTGCCCGGGATTGGACATGTGCTCGGTTGGCGATAGGCTTGTCACCTATCGCATTGTGGGACTTAGTGTCCCACAGGCACAAGGGCGTCGCCAAGGGAGGGCGAGAGGGGCAGCTGTCCTCCCCTAGATGTTCTAAAAAAAGTTATATAGCAAGAAGTCTTATGTCTTTAACTTGACTTGATCGATTACTCTAGTTCTTTTTCTACTAGTTTGCTATTATTTAGAGCGAAATGCAAGGCGTGTCAAAAAGACGAGGCTACGAGGCTCCCGCTTGAACCTACAATGTATATTTTTCTCAATCTCCTTATCAACTTGCCCCCCTCTAGGCCATAGGCTGGCGACGCTCTTGGTGCCTACCTATTCGGGGATATGGGCGTGAAGATAATTTTTTTTAAATACTAGTGTTTTGCAATTTGCTTTGCTCACAAGGTCATCGAACTCGCTGAGATATCGAAAAGAAAAAACCTACATTCTTCTTCAGGACTCCCCGCATGCATGGTTTCAATGCGATCGGCTAGAGTCTGTTTTGATTGAGTTTCATACAAAATTAAGCACCCTATTACAATACTATTATTTAAATTATGTGCTTCGGCTTTGTACTTTTTACTCTTTTTATATTTTTTATTTTTAAATTGAAGCGAAATAATTAATTATGTGTAATAATAACAATATAAAGATATCTTTAAAATACATTCGGATTTCCGAAGCTTGACGAATATAGCCGAAGCATATAACTTAAGTAACTACTATACATCCTCTTAAAATTCAAAGTTATTCCTTTGTAACTCCAACGATCAACTATGAGGCTCGGGTTCGATACCCAGGGGGGCAGGCATTTATATGATGAACATTTAGATGTCTGCATTTTCAAGCCTGGGTGTTTGTTAAATTTATGCTGGTATCAATTTAAGTATTTCTATGTATTAGTATCATTGACTAACATCCATAACACAAGCTGATAATAGCTAATTTTGGCATATGATTCAATTTATGTAATATTTCAAGGAATATTTATTTTATTTACACACGAATGTACATTATCCAAGGAGACTTGTGACATGATGGCCAGCGTCAACGTTATGAAAGAAGATATGTATGGATTCATCAAGGATACCGACAACTAAATTCTACCGCCTTCTTAGAAGTGCTCGTATATTCACGCCTTTATCAACTAAGACAGAGGTACAACCATGGCACCCACGACTAGCCGAAGATACTAAGTCCCACGATGTGATATAGGCGGACTTTCGCAAACCGCTCACATATCAAATCCCGGCCAATATTATATTTTATTTTTTTGTTGCCCGGGGATCGAACCCGTGACCTCAAAAAGTCAAATTCGACGCCGGACCGCTAGAACACAGAGGCGCCTTCTTATAGTGTCATGTTTCATCCTCAACATCCCGGGTCCTGCCAACAGGACAACAACGCACATATAACACTAGGGTTGTTTCTTACTACTAGGAAGCTGTCTTAATATACAAAAAAGACAAAAGCTTCATGGGGCGTTTTAATTATAACTAGTGGTCGCCCGTTGGTCGGAAATCGATTACAATAAATGTTAATATGTTGTTAATAAGAACGCTATCTTCATTTCTCAAGACCGATGACTTTGTTTTCAAACTTTTTAGAGCGCCATCTGTGATCTTTTATCGTTCTCATCAATATATTTGTTTGTATGTTTCAAATGCGTGGTACACTGCCATGGGTAATGTTTTATTTATTGATTTATTTTACTTTATAAGCATTACTATTAAAAATATAAATGTTTTTGAAAAATATAAACCCTGTGTTGGTCCGGGCTCCTTTGTAGAATAGACCATCTGCCTTCCTTGCCAGGCAGCTCGTAAAAGGCGAGCATAGGATCACCGTCACTAACACCGTGACATCTGACTAGGTGGTAGAGTTTCGCAGCGACTCGCCCGGATTGGTACCACCGCCTTACTTATTCCTGCCGCCATAACGCCATGACGTGTTCCGGTTCGGAGGGTAAGGTAGCCGGTAAACTTACTTTTGCTCGAGGCCTAACATCCCGGCCTCAGGTTGGTAACGCACCATTACCATCTTTGGTGTCTCTAGGCGTCGTAAATTTCTTTACATCAGGAAATCCGTCTGCTTGATTGCCTTTCAATATCATAAAAAAAATGTTCTGTACTTTTCCTACACATAAACTATAAGTGTGCCAAATTTTATGTTCTTGCGTCCGAGCAATTTTCTTAAAAAGGGGTCCAAAGTATTGGCATTACGTATTAATATATAGATGTGCCAATCATAAATATCGCTTTTAGTACCTATCAATAAAAAACCGCGGCATTTTCGTTTTTGGTTAATAATTATGTTTATGATTGGTGTTTCAAACCTCTTTGGTGAGTTTATTCGTTATTTTACCCTTCTTACTGAACCTCGAAAATAGCAGACACTGACGTTATAAGAGAAAAAAAACATCCTTTGAACACGTCTAAAGTTTTTAATGTATACCATCAACTTTTTTAAAATTTTGTCAAAAATGCAGTTGACATATGTAGCCATGTCATTTTATGTAGTTATGGTAATCGATATTTTATTATAAATATGTCTGTCTATTACGTTTATTCAAACGTAAACGTATTAAAGTTTGTCGATTACGATTTCACAGCCTGAATTGATTTTGATAAAATTTAATATGTATACAGCTAAAGACCTTAATTCAGACATGGGCTATTTAAAAAAATAAAAAATTGTGTGTGTACTTATGTACACGCGTTAGAAGTTATACTTCTTCGGCGTAATAAGATAAAAATCTTTTTAAAATTTTTATCTTTTGCCTTATTTTACATTTGTAGACAAAATGACACTAACCATAGAAATAAAGAAACATTGTGAATACAGTTGTCAGTTCTCACGCAAACATACGTAGATGTCCTTACTTTTACTTTGTTGGTACCTTTTTTTGAAAAACTAAAATGTTATCTATAGCTGACTTCATCATGTCGGTTTTTCGTGATGGTGTGTTCGCGCATCGTAAAAATTTACCCTCATCATTTTTTCCTAACGCGCCAAAAGATGTATAACTTCAAAAAACAAATAACTGTAATGGTCTCCCGAAAGTATGAATGAAAATCTATTCTAATTTGGTGAAGTCGCGGTTAATACTTAAGTAAAGTAAGATTTTAAATGTTTTGAGGAAAACAATGAAACACAACGAATTACTACAAGGAATTAGACGCTTGTTATCTCAACACTGTATAACATTGACAGTCATCCAATAATATGCTACACGTGGATGACGTGGCAGCATGTTATTGGTTGAGAATCTAAGTTTATACAGTGTTTAGTAAAACAAGTATTCAACGACTTATAAATTACTTTTATTTTAATGCTATTGATGTTATTAAATGTAAATCGCGATGGACGTTAAATATGTCTATGATGGCTAATATCCAATAATAAACCTTATTGGTAAACAAATTTGTCAACTTATCTTTACTCCAAGTCAGAATACGACAGTTGAAAGAATAGATCTTTAATCTAGGTGGTAGAGTTTCGCAGCGACTCGCCCGGATTGGTACCACCGCCTTACCTATTCCTGTCGCCATAACGTCATGACGTGTTCTGGTTTGGAGGGTAAGGTAGCCGGTAAACTTACTTTTGCTCAAGGCCTAACATCCCGGCCTCAGGTTGGCAACGCACCGTTACTGCCTTTGGTGTCTTTAGGCAGGATGAATTTCTTACCTTCAGGAAATCCGTCTGCTCATTTGTTTTCCAATGTCATAAAAAAATGGATAATCCGTCTGCTTGTTTGCCTTCCAATATCATAAAAAAGACCTTATCGTGGAAATAATAGTCCAATTCAGCCGATTTGTTGCAGGTTTCTACCATCACTACATAGTATAAAACGAAATAGCTTCCTCTGTCCCTATAACCCTTTGTATGCTTAAATCTTTAAAACTACTTAACGGATTTCGATGCGGTTTTATCAATAGATAAAGTGATTGAAGAGGAAGGAATATACATGTAGTATATTTCATAACCATGCGAAGCCACGGCGGACCGCAAGTTTAAAAAATTAAACTTACCTCTTTTACTGTATTCCTCTTTGGATCTTTCAAGAAAAAGCATCCATAAATCAAGCTAAACATATAAAGAGAGGCTGACAATGAAAATATTCCGTAATAACCAATCAGCCTTAATAACACTCCGCTCAATGCACTTCCGATTGGGTAACCAAGAGACATACACATATTTACAATACCCACTCTCATAGTCCTTTCTTCTTTGTTTGTTATATCTCCAATATAGCTGAACACACCTATAAAATTAGTAAACCATCCACCAGTAATCGCTGGAAATATGGACTCCGTAAGAGCTGTGACTTCAACAGGTAATTCATAAAAGAAATATGTATTAATAATGAAACCTATACATGACAAAAACTCTCCCACTATGGGCATCAAAATACAAGCTTTTCGTCTCCCAGTTTTATCACTCCAAGCGCCCACAAATAATATTATTAGCACAGGAATTACAGTTTGCACGATATTCTTCCACGCCTGTATTTCAGCTATTAGTGTTTGGACACGGTTTTCATAATGTGTATAATTTTCAGTCTGTCTAGATTTCAAAGCGTCACAAACTTCGGTGCTGAAATTTAAGTTAACGAGGCATGCCTTTTCTAAATTTAAATTTTGCGTTGCCAACGATGCTAGCACACTAGGCATTACATAACATAACATGATTGGTTCCACCGTCACATTTTGTTTTATAATTTTAATTCTCTCTAATAAGCTTTTGTTTGTATTAACACTTTTAATATCATTGTGTTCAGATTTTAATGGTGATTCTTCATTAACATTATCTTCTATGTTATCACTGACTTTAATATTTTTGGTATTATTTTCTATATCCATTTTTTTGGATAAATTCGACTATAATTCTTAACGCCTTGATAAATTGTTGTGTGTATGAAACAAAATAGACATGGCACATACATGTGTAATTTGATTACTTGTATTTGTATTTTGATTATTTGTTATATTCTGTTCAATATTTACAGAGCTTTTGTGATTGATATGACAGTTTGTTTAGCGACGAGGTGACGGTATATAAGAGAGCGCTTATAGATAAGTACTTAAGCCAATAAAATATTCCTCTTGTCGTAATATAAATTCTAACTATTTATAAACTATATGGATTGCCTTTACTGCGTCAGTCATCATCAACATTATATGAGGCAAAAAGTATTTCTTATTTTTTTCTATTTGCAATTCTGTTTACTAGTATGTATTAAGGACAAAATTTGCTGTCAATTACGAAACTCAATAGCAAAAGTATAGATAAAAATGTATTTTGGCCCCTTAAAACAATTTTTTTAAATGTGAAAAAAAATGTTTGCGCAACCAAAATATATGTTAATAGTCGTAATTTGGAGTGAATACACGACCTCTGTGGTCTAGCGGTTCAGTTGTTGGACTTGACTGCATGAGGTCGCGGGTTCGGATCCCGGGTAACAAAGAGAAAATTGTTTTTTTTCCAATTTTCTAATAAAAAAAATGTTGCTCGGGATAGGATATCTGCCCGGTTGGCGATAGGCTTGCCACCTATCACATTGTGGGACTTAGTATCTTCGGGTAGTCGTCGGTACCCTGGTTTTGCCTCTGCCTACCTCTTCGGGGGATATGGGCGTGAAGATACTTGTTTCATAATGCAAAAAATCAAAATGGCTGCCTAGTTGATTTATATAGATGCTTATATAAAACATATTTGATGTCGTCTTGAGTTGGTTAATGATTGTCAATCATAATTAGTGATTCCTATTTTTTGTTTTTTGTGTATAGTTAGGTATATACTAAAGTATCGAGTTATGATGCTACAATTAAAAATTATTGTTTTTTTAATTTATTACACATAATCCATTTTTAAAATGTAGTCAAATAATTTTATCAACTTCGATTGACATTTATTGATTGATTTTAACATTTATTTAATCAATAAAGTAAAGAAATTATCCAAATTAAACTTGGTCGTTGGTCGAGTGGCTAGCGTACACGCCTAAATACATCGACCAACCGCAAGGCTCAGGTTCGATTCCCGACGGGGGCAGGAATTTGCGTGATGAACATTTAATAATGTCTGCATTTCCGGGTCTGGGTGTTTATTAAACTTTTTCTATATCTATTGAAGTATATTCTATGTATTAGTATCGTTGACTAACACCCATAACACAAGCATATAATATGCTTACTTTAGGGTTAGATTCAATTTGTGTGACTTGTCCAGAGATATTATTAAAGTGTAGTCAAATAATTTTATTACAGTAAAAACGACAAAAAATAGACTTCGATTGATATTTATTGATTGATTTTAACATTTATTTAATCAATAAAATAAAGACATTGGTGGTAATTCTGCTGTTCACAAACTAAACTTATTTTAGATGCATGCCATCTTTCTCAAATGAAACAAAAACAAAAGAGACGGAACGTTTTAGGAATTTCAGATTAGTCCGAACATGTCAAATTGCGATGTTTTTAACCAACGTTTTCCGAGACATCGATTAAAAGTCTGTAGAAATGTCGTGTACAATCTAATTTGACAGCGCTAAAAGTGTTTTCTCTCTTTCTGTTACTTTCGTTGAAAGAAGACAGCGATAACTTAAAATTAGTTTAGCGAGTGGGCAACAAAATTGCCACCAATATCCAAATTAAACTTGGTTAATTTATTTTCACAAAACGAGGATAAAAGAAGAGTTTAGACAATTGATTTCGACTTCATTTATTGCTTTCTTTATTGTTTACAAAATAGTCATAACTTAAATATGTAAAAATATGCAAAAGGATGGGCTAGCCTCCACAGATTTCTTTTAAACCCACCTTCGAGCATTCCTTAAGAGAAATGTAGAATGTCCAATACTTCCGGTCTTACTTCAGCTTCAGATGTGGTCTTATAAAAATTATTATCGATGTATGCCATTTTAGCGAGTACTTAAACGTTTTTTTTTTTGAAAATATAAAACATATACACCGACAATTTGTTTGAAAAATGTGGAGTTAGACCTGAATAAACATTTTTAAATTGTTAATCTATTTTTCATACCCCTAAGTGGTGGGGTGACTCAACCCAATTTTTTTTACTAAAATCGCTTAAAAAAGTAGCGGAACCACGTCTGCTAGTCTTATATATAAAATTCCCGTGTCACAATGTTAGTTACCGTACTCCTCCGAAACGGCTTGACCCATTCTCATGAAATTTTGTGAGCATATCCTGTAGGTCTGAGAATCGGCCAACATCTAATTTTCATACCCCTAATTGATGAGGCTGAATCACAACAAAAAAAAAGCAAAACAACGTCTGCCGATTCAGCTAGCTTTATATATAAACACTTGTTATGTTGGTATGAGTTTAATATTTACTTAATCAACCATAACTTTCAGGTGGAAAAAAAGAAAAATGTGTGTAAAATGTTTAACCCTTTCTTGCAGTTGTGTAAAAAAAACAAAAAATACTTTAATTGTATTTACAACAGATAACAGTTGTTAGCTTAACATAATAACTTCGGTGTACTTAGAACTAGAGCGATAAACTGTTACTGACGCGTCATATACAAGAAGACAAACATACAACAAACTGTTTAATATCGAAATACGTCGAGTAATATATACGAGTTCAGTAAGACTAATATGCAAATCTAGAATTTGAAAATTTCACCCTAAAACTTATTTTCTAAAGACACAACACTAATAGACTGGAAGGCAAAATACGTCTCGAAGATTGCCTTCCTTGCAGCAGCCATTTGACCAAACACTAACACTTAATATGACTAGAAGTTTTTATCGACTCCATTTTCTTTGGTTTTTCTGACTTGTTTCCGGTGCTCCCATAGCATCCATCTGTAACAATGTGTATCATAATTAGGAGACTTTTTAAAAAAAGTATCTACACGCCCATACCCCTGAAGAGGTAAGCACAGGTACGATCAGTCCGATCAGTAAGATCAGATCAGTATATAATCCGCAGCGACGATGTTTCTATAGCATATCAAAAAAACACTATTTCTTTTTGTTACCCTACCCGGGGATCTAACCCGGGACCTCATGGAGTCTAGTCCTGTAGGGGTCCGGCCGCTACACCAGATAGGCGAGTAGATTTGAGGTATTTTTTTATTTTATGTTTTTGATATTGAAAGGAAATCAAACAGACGGATTTCCTAATGATAAGAAAATCAGCCTAGAGACACCAAAGATGGTAATGGTGCGTCGCCAATCTGAGGCCGGGATGTTAGGCCTCAAGCAAAAGTAAGCATGCTGACTACCTTATCCTTCGAATCGGAACACGTCAACAGCAAGCACTGACGTTACGGAGAAATAGGTAAAGCGGTGATACCAATCCGGGCGAGTCGCTGCGAAACTCTACCACCTAGTCAGATGTCATGATGCCTGTGACTGTGAATGTCATGATGTTTTACGAGCTGCCTGGCAGAAAGACAGATGATCTATTCTACAAAGGAGCCCAGACCAACACGGGAATTTTTTTATTTATTTAAACAAATTTAGCCTACCACTTCAGCCATAAGACAGCGACACACCATCTACAATTTCACACCACCACATCAATGGTGTCTATAAGCCACGGTTATCTCTGACTATCAGGAGAGCCGGTTGCTTGTTACTTGACTTATCACATAAAAAAGCTACTCACATAAATACTATAACAGCGGGAACGGTCATAGCAGATCCCACTAAGAATACAGCTCCGGGAAGTACTTCCATGGTGGCCACATATACCTTGGTATACATGGGAACATACAGGAGGGGCATCAGGTTCTCCACCAGGGCGAATATTGAATTTACCTTTCCTGAAAAAAAATCAAATGTTATGTTGATAAAGAGGCAGTGTTACTGTGGATGATTTCAGGAGTCAGACACCTCATACATTCTGTCTGCATTTGGTGGATAACATGATGATGTTCCTAGCCGTGCCTACACACCAAATATGTCATATTTTTAAATAAAGAAAAACTTGTACTGTTTTACGTATCACTTATACTTTATTATTTTATAAATAGCCTACCGGTTTCGCTTTTGACAGCATCATCACGGCTAGAACTTAAATTACTAATTTTTTTTTTTAAATTAGTAATTTAATTTTTTAATTACTAATTAGTAATTTAAGTTCTAGCCCTGATGATGCTGTCAAAAGCGAAACTGGTAGGCTATTTATAAAATAATAAAGTATAAGTAATACGTAAAACAGTACAAGTGTTTCTTCATTTAAAAATATGAATATTTGGAAGTTTTACCAAGCGCCGACTATGAAAAATATCAAATACATATACCAAATATGTCTATGGTGCGTTTGCATTCTTAAGTAAGGATCTTAATTCTCAGTTTTCAGTTGGTGCTACCATACCGTCTAAACTGGACCACTGTAGGTAATGGCAAGCAATGACCATTGTTGGAAAATAAGGTAAACTTAATCGAATTTAATCACCTAGCCCAAATGATTGGATCAGTAATGTAATCTCCCCCGTGTTGGTCCGGGCTTCTTTGCAGAATAGACCATCTGCCTTTCTGGCCAGGCAGCTCGTAAAAGGCGAGCATAGGCTTATCATCACTAACACCGTGACATCTGACTAGGTGGTAGAGTTTCGCAGCGACTCGCCCGGTTTGGTACCACCGCCTTACCTATTCCTGCCGCCATAACGTCATGACGTGTTCCGGTCCGGAGGGTAAGGTAGCCGGTAAACTTACTTTTGCTCGAGGTCTAACATCCTTACCTCAGGTTGGCAACGCACCATTACCATCTTTGGTGTCTCTAGGCGGCGTGAATTTCTTACCATCAGGAAATCCGTCTGCTTGTTTGCCTTCCTATAACATAAAAAAAAAATCTACTTATAACATTAGTAGCAATGGTATAGTAAATATGTCCACGCCCATATCCTCATATCCTAGGCACCTACAATTAAGATACTCGGTCTTACAAAAGCCAGATGGGCAAAACCTATTGCCGACCGGCACATATCCAATGCTCGGCTCAGGGTTCTATTGTTTCTTTTAGATAATTGAACAAAAACAGTAGCCATCTTATTAATAAACATGGACCAAAGTAGGTGTAAAATTAAGTTGATGTTATCGTCTGTACCACATTGTAATAAAGATTACAATACCAGGATGAAACTTGGAGTACTTTATTCCGTGTTTATGAATAAGAAGGTTAGAGTTGCCTGACCTAGGAGACGAACTTGGGGCTACAATTTCACAAATGCGACACAGTTTTTTTTGAAACTTATTATTATTAAATTATTTGATGTAAAAATATTAATAATATTGGAAAAGTTACAAAAGGCGAGCTAAAAAACCAATAAATAATATTTATTGGGTTATATTATTTCTATGAATAGACAATATTAGAACATTTTAATCTAATCTATCATTTCATACAAGTATATTAGTGGATAAATAATTAACCCTTTCCTGCTGCTGTGAAAAAAAACAAGGACAAAAAAATACTTTAAATCTTTTGGCAACAGATACTCGTAACAGTAATTAGCTTAACATAATAACTTTGGTGTACTTAGAACTAGAACGATAAACTGTTACTGACATGACATACATAGTACAAGAACACAAACATACAACAAACGGTTTAATATCAAAATACGTCGAGTCATATATAAGAGTGAAGTAAAGTAAAGTATCTTCACGCCCCTGTCCCCGAAGGAGTAGGCAGGGTCACAACCAGGGCACGCACGAGTCACGACTACCCGAAGACACTAAGGTCCACATTGTGATAGGTGGTAAACCGATAAGAACCGGGCACATATCCAATCCCGTTGCCTTTATTTTTAGAAACATAAACTTCACGCCAAGTCCCTTACGTGGTCGCCAAGACCCAAGGATCGAGTGCCAGACTTCACGATCCTGACAAACCTGTCTGGCTTCCTTCACATTCATTATTTTTATTAGAAGAAAATATACTTTTTCTAACTTCTTTGTTGCCCGACCCGGGGATCGAACGTGATACCTCAAAAATTCATTTCCGACGCCGGCCCGCTAGACTACAGAGGCGAGATATATAAGAATTACAGGACTTAATACATTTTATTAAAATATCGGCAGGACTAATATGAAAATGTGGTAATATCAGGTTTGAAAAATACTTCCCATGAGTATATCCGCGGAGATCACCTAGCTAACTTAAAAGATTCAACTTTGCTAATGTAAAATTGAATTCCTTAACAGGTAATGTAATTGATTAGCAATGTCAATTATTTATTCTAAAATAGCAAAGTTCAAAAGGCAAAGTTTACACGCGTTAAAAGGGTCACTGAAAGCTTGTATGCGGTAGTTTTGGTAGGATTAGTATACCAGATTGAATAGCTTCTGTACATTTATAGATTTGTAAATAAAATAAATAAAATAATAAATGTTCCTGGATAACTCACATAAATTGAATCTAACCCCAAAGTAAGCAAATTATACGCTTGTGTTATGTGTGTTAGTCAACGATACTAATACATAGAGATAGATAGATACCAGAATAAATTTAATAAACACCCAGACCCGGAAATGCAGACATCTAAATGTTCATCACACAAATGTCTGCCCCCGTCGGGAATCGAACCCTAGCCTCGCGGTTGGTCAGCGTAGTTAGGCGTGTACGCTAGCCACTCGACCAACGAGGCGGTCAAAATTTGTGAAGAGTTATAGAGCCATCAAGAGAAAAGATAAGAAAAAAGTACCTTCAAGGTCATGTCCTCGAAGAGCCAAAACGACTAGCCGAAGCAACTAAGCTCTACAATGACAGCCGGCAAGTTTATCGCTTACCATATACCACACAAGCGAAGAGGAAAATAGGTGGTGTTTTTTTTTTAAATTACTGTATTTTGCGAATAGATTGAGTAAAATTAGTAAATTTTGGTGGCATTTTGTATAATGTCTAATGGCAGATGCTTACGCCTACACCAATTAGAAAATAAAAAGATTATTTAAGAAAAGATTATTTTTTTCCCCGTGTTGGTCCGGGCTCTTTTGAAGAATAGACCATCTGCCTTCCTGCCAGGCAGCTCTTAAAAGGCGAGCGAAGGCTTACTGTCACTAACACCGCGACACCTGACTAGGTGGTAGAGTTTCGCAGCGACTCACCCGGATTGGTACTACCGCCTTACCTATTCCTGCCGCCATAACGCCATGACGTGTTCCGGTTCGTAGGGTAAGGTAGCCGGTAAACTTACTTTTGCTCAAGGCCTAACATCCCGACCTCAGGTTGGCAGCACACCATTACCACCTTTGGTGTCTCTAGGCGGCGGAAATTTCTTACCATCAGGAAATCCGTCTGCTTGTTGCCTTCCAATATCATAAAAAAAACTTAATACTAAAATTAAGACAAAAAAAGAAAGGTAGATAGAAACTTGGCGTGAAGGTATGTAACAAATTCAAGATATTCCGGGGTAGTTAAATGTTATTCAGCTCTACTTCGAGAATTTATCGGGACAAAAAATACCTTGTGTTACTTTCCAGCCTTCTTACTATCCATAAAAATATAATATCTATAAAGGAACAACTAACAAACACACTTTCGAATTTATTATACTAGTATAGAGGGTATTGTTAGACAAAGTTTTGAAGACAGCTATTATTTGGCTACATACTTGGGCTGAGCACTCTGCTCGACCCACAAAGCCCGGTGAAGTTTAAAGTACCGCAAGGTTAGCAACAAGTTAGTTAATAAAAAAAGTCCCCATAGTAGTGGTTTTTTAAAGTGAAAATTTCTTTAGCGGCGTTGCGGCCTTTTTTTGGAATGCGTAAAAACTTCTCAACTCGCGTCAGGACACATGACCTGATCGAAAATTCGTAAGACGGCGAAGAGCGCATGCGCGAATAAGACGGCGCAGGGCGCTTGCGCGAATGTTCGTCTTCTCATTTTTGTGTACGATAGCGCAATAAATGAATATTGTATTCTACCAAATAAATGATAGTACTTTCATACTGATAATCAAAGCAATTCGTGCCAATTCCCTAACCATTCCAAAATATCAGAAATGCACAACGTTAATATTCAAGTTTTCACTTCTGCCGGCACTCCCGGAGTGTAACCCGTCGTATTTTTTTATAAAATGTCATTGGCATTTGGTCGTAATTCTACTTGGTAGTATAGTTGAAATAGTATATTCGCAAAGTAAAATGGTGTCTTATTTACAGTTTTTTGCTTTGTTGTGAGTTTGGATAGAACAAGTGATTTTGACACAAAGTAATACCAGGAAATTATTGTTATTTATATTCAACAAGAATTCTTCAGAGATAAGATACAGCGGTGAATTTTTAGAATTACTGGCTTAAAGAGATTCCCTTAAAAGTAAAAGGATTCAAATTGTTTGCACATTTCTTAAAAACATGGCTGAGTGAAGCTAACAGTGTAGGTAATTAAAATGTTTTTTTGTCATCACTTCCGAAAGGACGGTGTGTTTAGGATGATGATTAGCTCTGTACCTATAAAATTAAGACCTAAGTTGAATGTAAATAATAATAATAAAAGAAAATACTATACTGGTACTGGTCTATAAATTACCAGCTGGTGATTGTTATAACGTAACTGAAAAAAGCCTCTGTGGTCTGGATGTGGGTGTTGGACTTGACTATGAAGCCCCGGGTTTGATCCCCAGTTCGGGCAATTAAGGAAAAAGAGTGTTTTTTTAAGTCTCTTATTACAGCAACATTACTTCATCCCTGTGATTGGAAATGCGCCTGGTCGGCGATAAGCTTGCACCAATTACTATTATGGGACTTGTGTGTCTTCGGCTAGTCGTGGGTGCCCTGGTTGTACCTCGACCTACTTCTACGTGATACGGGCGCAAACATACTTTTTTTACTAATTAAAAATGGAACTATAATGTGGAATTAAAATTACTGCTGTATTCTTTTCATTTGTTCTCTGTAACTTCCGATATTTAATCACGATTGGTTTAATTATTATTATGTAAAAGCTTGTCCAGAAAGGGCGTTTTACGCTTTCGTGTTTAGTCACTTAGACGTTTACGCGAGTTACATAGAACCCGTCTGCAGCTGTGTCGCGTTTTCTGTTTCGCGCGTACTGCGAGTTTAGATACTCGGGCCCCATTGCTGCGTCCATTACATGTGCTGGATGTGTGTCCGTGGCTTGCGTACGTAATTACTTCAAAATGAAGCGTAGTTATTGCGATACAGTTCTTTTTGAAGTGAAAACTTCTTTAACGGCGTTGCGCACTTTTTTTGAAATGGTTAAAAACTTCTGAACTCGCGTCAGGACACGTGACCTGATCGAAAATTCGTAAGACGGATGGAGAGTAAACAGCCGGCGCGGCGTAGGAGAGGAAGTATCCCCCTCTCTGTCTACAGCGCGGCGAAAATGTGTGCCTGCGCCTGCTGTTTCGTTTAGACGACGCAGGACCCTTGCACGAATGTTCGTGTTGTCATGTTTGTGTACGACAGCGCAATAAATGAGTATTGTATTCTATCACATAAATTATAGTATTTACATACTGATAATTAAACCAATTTGTGCAAAATAATTCCCTAACCATTCCAAAATATCAAAAATGCACAACGTTAATATTTAAGTTTTCAATTCTGCCGGCACTCCCGGAGTGCAACCCCTTGTTCTTTTATACTAGCTTTAAAAAAAATTGCGATAGCCTAGAGTGACTGTTTATTTCAATTTCAAATATCCCATACAATGTCGTTTAAGCCATTTATATCGACGTGCAGAAGCCTCAATGCAACCACTGTATTCGAATCAACAGGCACGGAAGTACCCTGCGTGTACGCGCGTGAAACGCCCTTTTTGGACAGACTCTAACATATTTTACAACATTCTGTATTTAAAATTCTTCCCGAAAAATTATTTACATACCTATTGGTCAAAAATTCTTAGCAAATCACCATTTCACTTTTTGCTCTTCAAAGGTAATTTCTTACCGTCTAAAAATCCGCCTGAAAAAATGAGAAATGGGCAGATACGTAAACTGATATCTTTTAATACCAACTTACCAAATTCATCTGCCGCAACCATTTTTGATACCAGAGACCTCATCGCCAACAAGGAAGTTCCATTTAAAATGTCTACCAATGGAGCTGTAAGAAGGAAAATGATTCACTTTAAAAAAAAGTTTATTATTTAAATAAAGATGTCAAGTAAAAAATATAAAACGCTAAAACTTCTATTTGTAAAGAAGGAAAACATTTGAAGATTTTTTTCTGGTCCCCTTGGTACCATCTTTCTTTACCCGGTAATTTGTACTAGGCGACCATATGTTATATGGGTCAATTGCAACAATTCGCTCAGACCAACTTTCTGACCTGGTTGGTGGACTTGTACATACGATATGATATCCATATCACAGTACGCACCTGTAACATCTATGGTGTCAACACACTACTATTGTCTTTTACTATCAGAAAGTAGTGCACCTTTTCGTTTTCTTATCAAATAAAAAACAAAAAAGGGAAAGAATGGGAAACCCTGGTTCTAGTTGGGGTTAAAACTTTAATGTAAGGGTACTTTTATGTAACTTCTTATATTACACGGGTTTGACAATAATTACTATTTATACAACTATATAAATATACTTATGTAAAATCTCAGACGTAGATAAATGAGATAAAATGTGACACATTTATAGTAAGTATTATGGGATTGAAGTGGTTTCTTAGAATAATTGTCAAAACACAGTGGGGAAATCACAGTCGAGGAAACAAAGAAATCAAAGGATCAAATATACGATAAGGGAAGCACAAATAATTTGGTGAAAAGGATAAGAATTAAGTAATAAGGACAAATAAAAATAACCTAATATAAGGGATTTCTTCGTAACTCTTATATTAAAGGATTTGATCATCCAAAGATAAAACAACGTTTTTTTTTGTTTTAAAACACGGTAATGAGCTTGATAACATTGCAATTGTGGTAATAAGTATTTTCGACTCATTGTCGTTATACCTCTGCCTACCACTTCGGTTATAAGTACTTGAAGGTACTTTTTGTTTATTGCAACAATTTGTACGATAACTGTTTGTTAAATATTAGAATAAAATGTGAGCTGTACCAATCTCTAAGGTTAAATCTGTTCGTATGCAGCAGTTCGTTGAAATTTGTTTAACTGTTGTGATATGAAAACAAAGTATTCATACAAACAATCATACGCACTTTGTATTATTAGATGTAATTTACTAAGTAACTACTTGTGTGTGCATGAACAATCGAGTTCAATATCTTGTAGTAATAATAAGTTGGGATTTAATTCAATAAGTAACTACCTACTCGTTCCATAAATTTTAAAGAAAGAAAAAATTTCGCCCCAGTCAAGATTTGAACCTGTAACCTTTCGTCTCAAGCCGACGAATGCTCTAACCAATTGAGCTACTGAGGATTCAAGTCCCGTGGCGAAATTTTTAATTCCTTTCTAACCCGTTAACGCGGGTAGTTATGTCCTATAGATACACAATTCTGAGTACCCACCACTAATCGTTAATCTACACGAACTACAGAGTTAAATATCTTGTAGTAATAATTAGTTGGGATTTAATTTAATTTTTATTTTCTTGTTAATCTGCATGAACTAAAGAGTTCAATATACTCGTATTGTAGGAATAATTAGTTGGGATTTAATTTAATTTTTATTTTCTTGTTAATCTGCATGAACTAAAGAGTTCAATATACCCGTATTGTAGGAATAATTAGTTGGGATTTAATTCAATAAGGGCCACTTGCACATTCCCGGGTTACATTTAATATTGAGTTAAACTGTCAAATATAATGTAATTTAACCCTAGCTAGAAGATAACTCTGTGTTAAATACTTAAACCAGGAATGTGCAAGTGGACCTAAGTAACTTCTCGTTAATCTGCATGAACTAAAGAGTTCAATATCTTGTAGCAATAATAAGTTGGGATTTGATTTAATAAATAACTACTTGCCAATCTACATAAACTACAGAGTTCATTGTCTTGTAGCAATAATTAGTTGGGATTTTATTTAATTAGTAACTACTTGTTAATCAGCATAAATTAAATTTAAAAAGTAACTATTTGCCAATCTGCAAGTACTACAGATTTTAATATATTGCAGTAATAATAAGCAGGGATTTTGTTTAATATGTAACTACTTGTTAATCAGCAGGAACTACAGAGTTCAATATCTTATAGTAATAATTAGCTGGGATTTTATTAATCTGCATAAACTACAAAGTTCAATGTATAATGTCGTTTAGTAATAAGTAATTAATTTTACTTAATTTAATAAGTAACTAGTTGCCAATCTGCATGAACAGAGTTCAATATCTTGTAGGTCAACGTCGGTCTGTTTTGTCAACACGTTTATTATGTTGATAACACACTTCATAATGTTATCTTTTCAATCGTAGATAATAAATATATCTAGACAAATATCTGACAAGTATTTTTTTGTTTGTTTATTAATACGTTAATAGCTTAACAAAGTAAATTTTTAAATAGATAATGAAGTAGTTACAATGTTTACTGTTTTATAGTCTAACTAGCTGTTCCGGCGAACTTCGTTCCACCCATTTGTATAAGGAAAAATTAAATGTTTTCCTTAGTTCCCTCGCATTCTTACTTTATATCCTACAAAGTATTCTATGTCCGTCTCCTGATTTCAGACTACTTTCTTACCAATTTTCACACAAATCGGTTCACTCGTTTTTGAATAATTGTAAATAGTGTAACTAGCAAGAATTTCTTTTTTATGTATAGATATAGATTAATATTAAGTTTGCTGTTGGTAGTTAGGTTAAGAAATTAGTTATTTATCATGTATCTTCCCTCTCAAGTTCCCTCTCGTAACACTTACTACTATAGCTGCTCTTTTACCTCGCAAGCAGTGAGGCTTTGGAATTCTCTTCCCATAGATATCAGGAGAGCTCCAAATATTAATATTTTCAAAAGTATGTTAAAGCGTCACTTTCTGCGTTCACTGTGATCAATACTTATATTGCTCGTTCTAAATTCTAATACCTATAATTAAAACAGGTTTCTGCTTTTAGGATGATTTATTTTATCTATTAGTAGATGCATTTTTATATTTTTAAGAGCACCATTACACAGTATTCTGTTAAATCTTGTTCCATACATGGGTTGCCTGGAAGAGATCGCTGATTTGGCGATAAGGCCGCGTTTGTGTATCTTATAATTTAAGTTTTATTTGATGTATTTGTAATTTATCTGTATTTGGTGCACAATAAAGAGTTATTGTATTGTATTGTATTGTATCTAACTATAATCTTCAGGGATATGTGACTTCGGATGTAACTGTATGAAAACTAATACGCCTTCATCTTTTGTTTCTGTTCCGTAACATTTTCAACAGATAGTTAGAAGATTGAGTAGTTAGTTGGAAGTTTTGTAAGCAGTTTCCTCGTGTTGGTCCGGGCTCCTTTGTAGAATAGACCATCTGCCTTCCTTGCCAGGCAGCTCGTAAAAGGCGAGCATAGCCTTACCGTCACTAACATCGTGACATTTGACTTGGTGGTAGAATTTCGCAGCGACTTGCCCGGATTGGTACCACCGCCTTACCTATTCTTGCCGCCATAACGTAAGTGCCTTTGACGTGTTCCGGTTCGGAGGGAAAGGTAGCCCGTAAACTTACTTTTGCTCGAGGCCTAACATCCCGGTCTCAGGTTGGCAACGCACTATTACCACCTTTGGTGTCTCTAGGCGTCGTGAATTTCTTACCATCAGGAAATCCGTCTGCTTGTTTGCCTTCCATTATCATAAAAAAAGTGTATTTATGACCGAGTCCCAGAAAAGGTAGGCATAGGTACAAAATGGCTAAAGACACGTTGTAGCCCTAAAATGACATAGGTGGCAAACTCATCACCAACCGAGCTCATAGCGATCCTGGGTATGGTTCTTTTTGTTAAAAACTGAAATAACAATGAGTTGTCCGACCTCGGACCCGAATCTGAAACCTCGTGAAGCTAATGCTATCATCAGACCAGTAGGCTACAGAGGGGAATTTGAAGTTATATGCAGTATTACTTAGTTTGACTTATTTATACAATCATTACCGATTTTATAATTTATGCAACAAAACCAATTAAAATAATTTTTTAAGTTTTTAATAAAAACGTTGTCCGATATTGGTGCTGGGTTGGGGATAAGTACTTATCACATTGTTAAACTTGGTGTCTTTGGCTAATCGTTGTACCCCTGGTTGTATCTCTGCCTACCTCTTCGTGGATAAGGATAGTACATCGCCTCTGTGGTCTAGCCTAGGTTCGATTTCCGGGTCGGGCAACAATATAAAAAAGATTTGGTTTTTCTAATTTTCTAGGAAAAAAATGTTGCTCGGGATTGAATATGTGCCCGATTGGCGATAAGGCTTTCCACCTATCACGTTGTGGGACCTAGTGTCTTTGGATAGTCATGGTTGCCCCGGTTGTGCTTCGGCCTACCTCTTCGGGGGTATGAGCGTGAAGATACTTAGTTAGGATAGTACTTACCAATAAAGAAAATCTTCTCGTTTGGAGCAAAACAATAAACAAACGACGCAGCAATCTTACTTGTGGTAGATATAATACCCAAAATAGAATCGTGCCATTGTAAATATTTACTGAATACAGTTATGGAAAATATTGTTCCTGAAAAAGAAAATTTATTGTAAAAGAAATTGACTTTTAGACAAGATGTGCGTATTCTCAAAGGCTTCCTTCTATTGTATTATTAACCAGTTCGTAAAGAGTTCAAAGGTTGCCATTAAAATGGTTTTATTGGTGTAGGGATGTAATGATCCTATCGTCTGTTAGTATAATCACTGACTTGTTGGATTATTCGTATATAATGTAACAGTAACAGCAAAATTAATAATATATGAACCCCTGGCAAAACATTTATGCAATGTAGCTAAGAACCATCTTGATCATGTCAGTTTTCAAACAAAGAGGCACATCGAAATCGGTCTATCCATTTATAAACTATGATGCAACAGGCAGACAAGCCAAACTTAAAATAACCCTAGTTTTCAGTCCTTCTATGGCTTATCTGGATATCTTTGCACTATCATCGATACTTACAAGTATTATTTACCCCTGACCGAAAAAGTTAGTGTGGGAAATTTAGCGTGTCTGTCTGTTATATCATAACTTAT
>NJDD01007136.1:3317-31573 GCA_002245505.1 Calephelis nemesis
TATATATATATATATAAATGAATTTCTATTTCCCATGGTCATTGCGTCACGCCTGAACAGATAGACTAAATTTATGTTGCTTTAGTTTTTGTCAGGCAAAATGCAAGGAAAATGGGAAAAGCAATGCTACACACAAAACGTTACGAGTAGTAGCTGTTGATATCAATCGATACGAAGTTCGCAGGGTCGGCTAGCTATTGTATAAATTTCCAATTACGTTGGCAACATCTTTGACAAATTCTGGGATTCATTAGCTACCTTTCGAAAAAAAATAACATTTGTCTAAAATATATGGATTTTGTCAAAAATCAATGAATAAAAACTGATTCCAAATCTAATCCAAAAATACAAGAAATGTTTTGGGATGTGTTTTAAAATGAAATAGAAAAAATATGTGGACGTTCTTGTTTTTATTTGTAAATATTTGCTGTTATTAAATAAAAAAAGAGTGTGTGTAGTACTCATTCATGTACGCACGTAAAAAGTTATACTTCCTTGGCGTAACAATCCAAAAATACCAAATAATAACACAACGCATACATACATAAATATACATAAATAGCATGGAACAATAATTAAAAATCGTAAAATATAATTAAAAATAAAAAGGTTAGCAACTAACTTCAGGGTGTTGCTTTTGACTGTCACATTTACCTGTCGGCGTACGCGCGCATCGTAAAAATTCACTCTCATCATTTTTCCTAATCGCGCCAAAAGTAGTATAACTTCAAAATCACAAAAAACAATTTCTTTCAATCAAGAAATCAATATGTAAGAAACCTACCCATTACATAAATTTTTTCTTCATTTTCTCTTATTTTTCAGCATTTTTTTTATTTTTTTTTATTCATTAGAAGCAAAAAAATATTGATAGTCAGCGAATAGTCTTAAAATTTAAGCGTTCTGGATTACCAGACATACATAAAAAAAATTAAGCTCTACTAGTACTAGAACTGGTATTTTGCTACAATTCGTTTTTTTATTTATTTTTTTTATTTAAAAAAGTAAAATTTTGGCCAGATTTTTCCCGTGTTGGTCCGAGCTTCTTTGCAGAATAGAGCAACTGCCTTCCTGCCAGGCAGCTCGTAAAAGGCGAGCATAGGCTTACCGTCACTAACACCGAGACGTCCTACTAGGTGGTAGAGTTTCGCAGCGACTCACCTGGATTGGTACCACCACCTTACCTATTCCTGCCGCCATAACGTCATGACGTGTTCCAGTTTGGAGGGTAAGGTAACCGGTAAACTTACTTTTGCTCCCGGCCTCAGGTTGGCAACTCACCGCATCAGGAAATACGTCTGCTTGTTTGCCTTCCAATATCATAAAATAAATATTTTAGTCTTCCCATCTGACAACCTTAGTTGAGAGCGAGGCAAGGGTCAAATTGGACAGAAGTTGATTAAAAGTGACGCACCGATAACTTCTATTGTGTCTATAGGTGATGGTTGTTTCTTTTGCTTTTTGCTTATACTTTTTTTAGTTTTATTTATATTTAATACTTTTTTCCAATTAACAAATCTATAAAAGCATAATGCCGGTAAGAATTTTCTGCCATTTCACACAGGATAATGATGACGGAGAGAATATCACGTATCATACGAGTAAGAAACATGAAAAACCAGGATAGGAGGAAAGTGTGGGAGGTCATGTCTATAACTTCACTGGACTAAGTTGTAACATACATCCCGTCAGTCGGTGTAACAAATTGAATATGGTAGGGTGTTTGTGACGTAGACAAACTATTTACGCGATAGAAAACTTTCGATAACAACATCCACAAGTCTGTTTTACATCTAAACATTCAAGAATTGTTAGCGAGATCATATTATACTAGTGAAAATATTCCATAAAAGTTATTTACTATGTAATTTTTGTTTGGAATAAAAAATCCTTGGACATAAGTTTATCAGGTATATACCTATAATTAAATGTTTTTGACAAAAATATTTGTGAAGTTAGAAAATGTTTACCAAAGTTGTTTGTTAATTTGCTAAATATTAAATGCACTTAGGTTTAAGCAATACTTATTCATAACTTATTTTTTTAAATCAAAATTGATTTTAGTAAATCTAAACACTTATTTTTTTATATGTATTTAATTTACAATTCGCATGCTATCGATATTCAAGAGTAACCCTTCTGGCCTTCGGACGGAACTATCGGGTTTTAATCTATTGCTTTCCTTTGAATAAGAACGAATTATTCATAGCAGTTAAGAGACAATTTAAAATACACCAAGATAGCAAAGTAGGTACGCCATGTTGTTTTTTTAACTTTGTTATTTTTTTCAAAAAGCGGAAATTTCTTTTCTGTAATATTTATAAATTTTATCATTTAAATTTAAATCACTTTATACAAAACCGCGTATAAGTATGACAAACAAAAGTAGATAGGTAATTACGTCTTAAAACATACAAGGTGATAAATTCATTTTCTGAGCAAAAGAACTAAAAGTAATACCTACCAGTGTATCAAACCTGTTTCTTTTCATGCACACATTTTTTCAATGAAATGAAAATGAAAAATTTTTTATTTACGGAAGAAAATTTGTTTAAGAAGTTGTTACAGAAATTGTATCACTTTGACTTATTATACCACATTGATGCAAATATTTAATTAACATTTTAAAAAATGCAATTTTATTTATAAATTGCACTAGCTGTTTGCCCACAACTGAGTAAGCGTTATATCTAATAATTAAGATATTCCTACAAACTTTCATTCTCTGCTATAGTCTGTTGGGAGTTGGCTTTTGAAAAAAAAATTGCCTATGTTTAAACCCGGATTTTTAGCGATTTACATATCAAATTTCATCATAATTCGTTAAGCGGTTTAGCCGTGAAATAGCAACAGACAGATAAACAGTCGCATTTATAATATTAGCATGGATACCGAGGGAAAAAACTAACAAATGATTGGTAAGCAGTACATTTAGTATTTCTTGTGCTCAAGAGTTTATAATATTTGTCATTTTTAATTCATATTTTTTCATTCATTTACCATTTTTTTTATATTGATATTAATTATTAATACGTGATGGCAAAACTTTGGCACACTTATAGTTCATGTTTAGGAGTAGTGCAGAACGCTAATATTTTTCAATTACAATGCTTATAAAGTTCATTAAATCAATGAATAAAACATTACCCACACTACCATGCATTTGACACACACAAACAAATATATTGATGGTAACGATAAAAGATCACAGATGGCGCACTAAAAAGTTTGGAAACAAAGTAGTTGGTCTTGAGAAATAAAGAAGGCATTCTCATCAACATGACATTAAAATTTATTATGGTCGAATTTCGACCAACGGGCGACCAATAGTATTAATAAAATATTGGTTTGATAACGGTAACAAAGATACTATCGCTTCCAGCGCTTGCAGCGAATGCAGCGGGAGAGTGGTCGCATTAAACCGGACGTGCACAATTGGGATTTTGAAAAAAAAATGTATTTTTTCATGTATGTTAAAACTTCGTTATTAATTATATCGATGTGTCATGCGAAAAACTGAATTATTTTTTTCATTTACCTATAAGCAATTAAAAGTTGATAAAATTTAAATAAAAATCACGTGACTATGAACGCGACACGCTTGGTCACCTCTTATTGTGACGTCATAATGTTATAGCTTTTCAAGAATAGTACCTACAGTACGTTTACGGCAATTATAATACTTGACTTGACAATAATATCTAAAATTTATTGCTAAAAATTTGTTACTTAATTCCGACTGCCTATGTGTGACAAAGGATTTATAAAGGAAAAGTCTGATAATATCCCTGATGTTGATATATTTATGATAACAATTTTTTGACAAATGATGTTCGGTTCGAATCTGCCGAAGTTTGAAGTGCCAAGGCATCAAGGTAAGTCTGTTAAAAAATGTAAATAGAAATAAGTATTTAAATATTTATCTTTCATTGTGTTCAACATAAATATTTATTTCATAAATTGTAGAGTACCTATCGTGTAAGAGTTACGGCGACAAAGCTATAGGTTATGTTCAACTTTGTCGTAAAAATAATATTTGTATCCTGAATGGACGGGTTTGTCCAGAACATCGAGTTCAAAGCAAAGCTTAATCAGTTACTTTAACTATTAATGAAAGTCAAGAAAAATTCAAGATGTTTAATGCCATGACTGTGCAGCTTTAGCAGGTAATTTATACCTACTCTTATTCAATTGTAATTTTTTTGATGTTATAAGCGATAATCACCTTTTCTATTGTGTGAACAGGTGGTTGTAAACATGCATTAGCATTACTTATGTGGACCCATCGTAGAAATGAAGATCCAACACCAACAGAAGTCTGAAGTAGCTAGCTATCTTAAAATCGTTGTAGCGCCTTGTCTTTTACGATTAGGTTGACAATCAAACTTGTGTGGTATCACATCAATAATTTTAATCTTTGCTTTACCTCCCATTGTTGTTTAATAAATATAATTTTGCATATCGTCTTTTAACTAGAAAAAAACATAAACCGTAATAATTAATAACAATGAATTACATAAAAATTAATGAATTTATTATTTAAACATCTTCAATTATCAATTAAAAAAAATACTGCTATGATTTAAAAAAAAAATATTGAGTGAAC
Organism: Calephelis nemesis; assembly: GCA_002245505.1. Classification (NCBI taxonomy): domain Eukaryota; kingdom Metazoa; phylum Arthropoda; class Insecta; order Lepidoptera; family Riodinidae; genus Calephelis; species Calephelis nemesis. The sequence continues at coordinate 7,924 of NJDD01007136.1, forward strand.
TCATCTACTTATTCGATTTGTAAGTATACTTAGATAAGTTATAAGAATAGTGTTAGAAATAGATACATCAAAATGATCTTAACAGCAAAAAAAATTCGATTTTGTTTTTAGATTATCACGGTGCACTGCTTGAAACAATTTATTTTGACGTTTTTCATCTTGGGAACATTTACAAACATTTTACCAGGAGTTGTTTTTGTAGTATTCGTTCATAATAGTACACAACAAAAACGATAACTTTTGAAATTCGACATTTTCAATATAAATTTGTGTTTTTATAACAATGTCAACAGAATTAAATAAATCAAAACACTGTATGTGTCTCTGTATCAACTGCTATGAATTAAAACGTCTAACGTAACGTAAAACGAATATCAACCCAAGCACCGATGCTCATCTACATTCGCATTGTCCCTATATCTACAGTATTATATGTAATGCAACGCTTTGAGCGACTGTCCACGTACTCACAGGTGATTTAGCACTATATTTAATATTCAAGATTTCACTTCTGCCGTCGCACTCAGAGTACACCTGTTTATTTTTTTTAGTTACTTTCATACATAAATAAATATCCCTGGACAAGTCACACAAATTGAATCTAACCCCAAAGTAAGCAAATTATATGCTTGTGTTATGGGTGCTAGTCAACGATACTAATACATAGAAATACTTAAATAGATACCAGAATAAATTTAACAAACACGCAGAACCGGTAATATAGACATCTAAATGTTTATCACACAAATTCCTGCTCCTGTCCCGAATAGAACCCGAGCCTCGGGGTTGGTCGATGTAATTAGGCGTGTACGCTAGCCGCTCGACCAACGAGGCGGTCAATTTAATGACTGATTAAAACATTATTTGCCACATTGCCATTACATAATCTGCAACCCTACCTGGAGTTTTGGCGCCAACGAGAGAAAATATTGTCGCATTTTTTTCATAATTATTAAATTTCGTGTACATATTATCGCCCCTGTGGACTAGCGGTCCGACGTCGATCTTGACTTCTTAAGGTCCCTGAATCGAGCCTCGGCTCGAACAACGAATAAAAATATAAAACGTGTATTTTCAATATTCTTATCAGAATAAGGTTGCCCGGGATTGGATATGTGACCGGTACGTAAGTCTTTAGACGTACACAACAGTAGCCATTTGGAAAAAAAAACCTGCGTGCGATAATTAGCAATATAAAATTCCCTGTGTCATTATTATAGAATAAAGCTTAATCTTCCATGAAATATTATTATAATTAAGTAATCTTGATTGTAACAAACATTATAGGTATCTGTTTAGTACATAATTTGTACGTGACCGGAAAGGCATGATTTACATTTTGAAGATAAGTTCGGGCAGAGTACAATTCTTTGATAACTGTATAAAATAACAATAACATCCGCATTCAGTGACATCAATAACCATTTACAACGTCACCGGGCTAGTGAGCGAGCAGAGTACTCAGCCAGAGATTGAAATATGGATGGGGCCTTGGAACCCCCTTCCTAAGGGTGTCTCCTGTGAGACCGTACCTCGGATACCTACCGTAACTATGCTACGTCACTGCTATACACTGCGCAACTCGCTGTCGCTGGCGAGTCGCTGCGAAACTCTACCAGCTAGTCAGATGTCACGGTGTTAGTGATGATAAGCCAATGCTCGCCTTTTACGAGCTGCCTGGCAAGAAATGCAGATGGTCTCTTCTGCAAAGGAGCCCGGACCAATACGGGGGCTTAAAAGGAATCACCTCTTACGAATGATAGAAAATATTAAATGGTCGTTCGTAATTGACAGAATACATGCAAACAAACAGACATACAATAACTTGCAGGTCAATTATTTTTTATTAGAATAGAAATCAGCAAACTACTCTCATACGTAGAAGGTAGGTATTACGTTTCTAAAAAAACATCTTTCAAAATCAATTCGTTCTTGGCCGAACAGTCGATTAACAAACATACAAGAAAACAACCAGAGGAATTGGGAACCTCCTATTTTTAGGGTCAAAACATTTAGTCAAATATTACTATTCCCAATACAAATCAGCCCTACTTTAAGTTTGTCAATGATAAAATACGATAAGATAAACAACGAAATGGCAATGACTGCGTTTAAAAAAACCGTGATGTTCCCTATTAGCGTGACTTGCGTTTTTGGAAAAAAAATCGTAGCCGCCCATGTTAGATATTTTCATGTAGTGATGAAAAAGTGAAATTAAAGCTTACGTGTTATCAGGTATGGGTAATGACAGCTATAGGTTGGAAAAATATAAATACTGGAGCAAGACTTACAAGCGTTAGTCTTCAGTCTCAACAGGCAGAAGTAAGTCAGTAAAACAAAATGAACCTCAATAATAAAGTAGTAATTGTGACTGGAGCAAGTTCTGGGATTGGAGAAGCAACAGCAATCGCATTCGCTGCGGAAGGAGCTCGAGTCGCTCTTGTTGGCAGAAAGGCTGAAAAACTAAAAGAAGTCGCAGCAAAGTGTAAGGATTCATTAATAATAACAGCTGATATCACAAAAGATGAAGACTGTGAGAAGATAATAAATGAAACAGTAAAAAGATACGGTCAGTTGGACGTCTTAGTCAACAACGCCGGTACCATACCACACGGTGGATTATTTGATGGTAAACTATTGGAAGCTTACGATATAACAATGAAAGAAAAGGTGAGAGCTGTTGCTTATCTTACAGTTTTGGCGATACCATATTTGAAAATGACAAAAGGGAATATCGTTAACGTTTCTGGTACTGGAGGACAAACGGTTCCTTACTCTTCAGATGTGCTAATATTTATGGTTGCAGAAGCCGCCATGAATCATTTCAGCAAATGTGCTGCTGCTGAGCTAGCTAAATTTGGAATTCGAGTGAACGCCATCTCTCCTGGACCAGTTAAAACTCCTTTGTTTACTAACATAGACGTACAATCTAATGTTGAAAAGCTCATGAAAAGAATTCCTCTTGGTAGAGCCTCAGAGCCTGAAGAGATCGCTGATTTGATATTGTTCGTAGCCTCTGACAAAGGCAGGTCTATTACTGGTTCAAATTTTAATATTGATCATTATCATTGATCGCTTTTACATTAGATCTTTAATGTAGTCTTTGCAAATTAACTTTTATAAGACTAGACTATGTGTTAATATGAGATTATTCAGATTGCGACATTATATTGCTTCAAAAAAAATGGTTACAATGTGACTAAAGCTTGAAGAATTGTACAAAAAAGTATTTGAAGAAATAAAAAGAATTGAATTCATTTTCAATTTGTGCCTGAGTAGAACCCCGGAATAACCATTTTGTCGCCAAAATGCAAATTATTGACAGATGTGGCCGTAATTAGAGAAGTCCGCGTCATTTCTTTATTAATCAGTCAATTAGTCGACATTTTTAATTCACAATTACAATATAAAAATAAAAATAGATTAAATGTTAATTGACTGAACTTAATGAATGAAAATCCTTTAACAGAAATAGATGAGTGTTATTAGTTTGACTTGACAATATGTAAGATGCTTCAGACACCTGTGCCATATTTACTTTTGAGTAAGTTTAAAAAATGTATAAAAGCAAAATTATGTAAGAAAGGCTATTATAACGTCTCAGAGTATTTGAAAGACGAACATGCTTGGGGATAGAAGTTTCAATCTCCCTCTGCAATTTGTAATGTAATTATTTGTACTTTGTTATCTTTTATGTAACCTACAATTAAATTGTAATTGTTTATTTTTACCTAGTTTATTATGTAACTATTAACATTGAAAAAAGCCCGATGAGTTTCTTTCGCCGGATTTTCTCAGTGTGAGGTCGCGATTCCGATCAGGTGGTAGTATATAAAAATGTCGACGCGCACAAGTACCACTAGCATGGTTAACGTGAATAGTTTTTTTTTTTTTGATTGATTGCTACAAATCAAATCAAATACATTTATTTACTTTTGACCCTAAAGATTTCTTGTCACTCTCTACGATAAGAGCGATGTCGTCCGCAAACATGATGCATAGGCATTGTAGGATATTTGGCAAATCATTTATATATGTATTAGGAGAAGTGACCCCAATATACTTCCATGTGAGACACCAAACTTGTTGATGCTGTTCTTTGATTTATAATAATTGACTAATTCATTTTTATTATTAGTTTGACTAATTTCAACACACTGTTTTCTGTCTGAGAGATAGCTGGTAATCCAATTTAGTGCAACACTTCTAATACCATATTTTTGTAATTTAATCAATAAATTTTCATGTTCAACATATTCAAAGGCTTTAGACATATCAAAGAAAGTAGCTGCAACCGATTGGTTATTATTTAAATGCTCTGTTACGAATTTTATAAGGTTATATGCTGCTAAAGTGCAATTAATTGATTAATAATACAAAGTTCCAGAGTCTAAGCTTGTTGCCACTAATTTCTGTTGAAGTAAGTTTAGTTTGGGGTATGATGTCAAAGCTGTACCGTTTAAAAAATACCCTGATGTTAAATAAGAAAAATCGTTTGGGTCACTTGATAGAGGAATCAGAGGTCGACAATTAAGTATTGATTCAATTTTGAACAAAACTGTGTTTAGCCGTTCGTATGTTAATATTGCCTTTTAAACAGTTCGTTTTAAATGATATTTTACAATTTTGACAGACGCCTCTCAAAGACCTCCGAACACCGTTGAGTAACAATGGGCGTGTTCGGCCGAAGTAAGTACTTACTAAATTTAGTAAGTCACTTACTATGCTTACAAAATTTTCGGCCGGGACACAAAATAAGTGCTCCATTTTGCTTATTGTTTATGTACGGGATATGACATAAACCGGTGTTTTGTGTTATGTCAAGCCAGTAAGTCTGTCCTCGCCGAAAAGCGCTACAGTAAGCTTGTAAGACTTTAATTTTTTTATGCTTACTGGCTTACTAAGTTTAGTAAGTACTTAATTCGGCCGAACACGCCCAATGTAAACTCAAATTTAAATTATATTCATTTTGTAGGTAAGGCATCTTACTCTTAAAACATGTCAATGTTACTTACTTAAATAAAGTTGTCCATACACAAAAAATTACATCACAAAATAAACTTAACAATAGTTATCATTTTAACAGATTATTATTGACATCAAAGAGTATATAATCACTACGTAAGACGGCAATACCTTTAATTCGTTTAGCTCTGAAAAAAGGCAAAATATAACACCAACCACACAATATTGTAGCGTAACCCTCAGATAACCACAAACTGTACAATGTTGGCCCCACTGCCAAACTGACATTGGATAGTGATGGGACAAGTCGATAACTATTTACGACAAACGTTAATGATGTGCTTTTTTTTGATAAAAAGAGCCCCGCAGCTCAGTTTTATTAAATTTTCAATTTCGAAATATTACGACCAGGGGGCTGATTTTGCAACTCAGTTTCCAACTCAAAATGGAAAAGTGTACATCAAATAGCTGTCAAATGACTAGTTTTGTATTGGCTAGTTCCAGTGACCAACCAAAATGACGTCATGTATTCGTTCGCCACCGAGTGGACAAAATAAGCCACTTTCAAACAATTTGACAGATAATAGTGTATCGATAAACACAAATTGGCATTTGCTACGAAAAGTAGGCTTGGGCCTAACCGGTCACTGCAGAGAGCGCTCAATTTAGTTCATAATCCAAGGATGAACTAGTTCGCTCTATTAGTTCATTAGTTCTCATTTTGAAATAATTTAGTAAGAACAATAAATAAAGAAAAAAATATAGTTATGATTATTGTAACTTTTGTTTATTGTTATTTAAAAAACACAAAGTATTACCTGAAAATTTTACACGGCCATTTATGTAATATGAGATTTTTATTTAAAATTGGAATAAAATATTATAAAAGAAAACTAACTAAAAATTTTTTTATATTTTTTGAATGAATCAAACCAATGAAAGTAGTACAACTCAAATTTATAGGTTATATGTCGCTAATTAACGTGATATATAATAATAATAATCAATTATTTGTAACAATAAATGGAAATAGAAGAGAAAATTTTTAATTTTAATTAAACTTACCGTAAAATAAGACATAAATAATATTAGTACTCTGTTTGATAATTAGCCAGCGATACTTCAGTTGACGATTGTTATGATTTCATATGATTTGATAAAATTTCAACCATGGGGATTTGAAGTTGTTTAGTATCGATATCGATTATCGAAATATCAAGGCGCGCACAGTAAAAGTAAATAACTCGATTGGTCACAAAGCGCCACTGTTTAGTAAAGTGGATGCTAACAGAAGTATAAAAAGGACTAAGAGCGAGATTTTCAATGAACTAGTTCGCATAGTTCACCTAAAGGAGCGCTCTTCCCACCCTCAGATTAAATAGTAATACTACGTAGTTCCACCTAGGTCGTCCGTCGTTCGCGAACTACGCAAGACTAACGAAAAGTGGACACAAAATAGTTGGAAACTGAAGACGTAAAGAACTTTTTGAAAGCAACTGTGAAATACCAGTGTCCAGTGTTTTTGAAGATTTTATGTGATGAGCACCATAACCCAGTCGTTTTCAAAAGGTAAACAAATATATGAGAAACGTTTAGTTATTCGGAAATGTATTTTAGAAGCATTATATTAAGATAAATGCTTATATACTTAGATTAGATTTATGTTGTTATTTGAAATGTTTCCAATTTCTTAATTACTTAATAAAATTAGTTAAAAAACTTGTACGGAAGAAAACATGAGAAAAGAAAAACTTTCCTGAAAATAGAGAGAAATGAGAAACTGTTAGCTGCAAGACTTGTCTTACCTATTTGTTTATTGTAATTTTGCTTTTAATAAAACTGAATATTGTAAAGTTGAAAAAATTTGATCGTGTTTTCCAGTAATTCTCAAAACGGTTGTTCATAGTTAACTTAAAGGTGAGTGGTAACACAGCTTCAAAACCTAATTTAATTTAAGCTCAAAACAGAATTTATGTAGATACCTACCTATTTAAGAACCTTAATAGTCTTACAAAAATCTTTTTTAAATACTTTTCTCACATCATTAAGATTTATGAAACTGAATGTTAAGGTGATTATGTTTATTTTAGTACATCTACCTAGTCAAAACTATTTTACTTAAGAGTCATCAAATCACAGAAGTAAATTTAAAATAAGTATATGCATAAATTTTCAACCCAAAGTAAACAGAAAAATAAGAAGAAGATATCTATGTACTTACTTATTAGTTTACTACTTACCTTATTACCTTAGCATTTTGTTTCAAATTTTTACCAGTGCAGTTGTGTAATTAGATGCTGCTAATTTAATCATCCTACTATAATTTATCATTTACTTAACACCTAGAGGAATCCTATTTGACTGATTCAAAATGATTTTCCTAATCTCTAAACTTCCATAGAAAAGTAGGAAGGCAGAGAGTATTCAAATCCGTTTTTAGGTAGTTAATAAAAATATTGATGCACTCAAGACTCAAGTACCACTTAGGTATATGGTCAATATGACCATTTTAGATTTTCTAAATCTGATTTATTGTTGAGTACTAGGTAAGTATGTTTTGTTGAAACTAGATGTGTAACTAAGTGCTCTATTCATAAAAGATTATTTTTATAGTATCATTTTGTTCATGTGTAGGTTACTTATTTTTTGTGTTATTTCTAGGTGATGTTAAGTGCCCATAGTTGATTCATCAACTATTTTAAGTCAAAATACAGGATCATTGAAGAATGTAGACAAAGACTTACTCCAACCAATACTGTTGCAACTGGAATATAAAAATAGTGGAAACATCATCTGGTACAAGAGAGAAGCTACTAGCTGCAAGAAATGTTTTAATTAAAAGAGTAACTTTATTGCAAATTTTGCCTTGAATTAAACTGAATGAATGTCGACTAGTTGAAGAAATTTGATCATATTTACCAGACATTCCCAAAACTGTTGTTTGTAATTAAGTTACAGTAGCAAAATAGCTTCAAAACCTGTTTAGCTTGTTAACTTAATTAACTTAGTTGCTATTTTTCCAAAAATCTTTAAAAAAAAATCTCATATCATTATGATTCATGAAACTGAGTGATAATGTTTATGTTAATTTTAGTACCTAGTCAAAGAATATCTGACTAAGGAGGTTTTTTTTTCGAATTGGCTAATATGTTGCTAACTGCGAGGTTTTTACAACTTCACCGGGCTAAAAGTATATGCTTAAATGTATCCTCAACCCAAAGATAAAAGAAACATGGTATGAGAATTATGACTACAATATTCATTATGTGGGTAAATTTATTTTAATCTTGACCCTTTGTGTTCATTGGTCTTTTGTTTGTTTCTTTTTGTAGTAGAAAAATTTTGATCTACCTGACGGTCTAGTTGTGTGCTTAGTTGGCACTTCATAATGTAACTATACTCAAATGCATGATCTAACACTTGAAGGAAGCTTATTTAATTAATTCAAATTGGGCGATGCAATTTCATGTTCCTTAAACATTTGGAAGCATTCCGATCTGGCTGTTGTTTATAAAAATCTCAACCAGAACAAGTATTACTTTGTATGGTCTATGTAAATGATTTTCTGACTTTGATACATTGTCAGTTACTAAGTATGTATTGTTAAAGCTACAGGTGTTTCAAAGTACTTTCTATTTAAACAAAAATCAAATCTTTATATCATTTTGTTCATAACTATTTTTGTGTTAATTCTAGGTAATGTTAAGTGCTCACGGTTAATGACACCAATTTTACTCGAACTATAGGATCATTGAAGAATGTCACTTAAACCAACACTGGTCTCAGAAATACAAAATACTATGGAACAGTGGGGTTCAAGCAGCATAGTGTTAGTCTTCATTAGTAAATAATAAATTAGTTCATTCTAGGCTAGTTTTTTTTATTATTATACTAATTAAGATATTTGTAAATTGTAATATTATGTATTTGTGTTCATTAAATTATTTAGTAGTTTTTTTATGCTATGAATATAAACAGCAATTTTATAAAGAAAACTGTTGGAGGATGCAATCCTAGAAAGATATCCTCATATTTTTTTTGTAAGAGTATTATCAATATAAAGATTTTTCATGGTAGGTGTGGGACAAGTGGACTGATTTTCTGACAGTGTGATCGCCTTATATAAAAAATACTCTACTAGATGGTATAGTTTTGCAGCGACTCGCGCCGATTGGTACCACTGCCTTACCTATTCCTGGTGCCATAACGTCATTGCTTGCCGTCTACGTGTTCCGGTTCGGAGGGTAAACTTTTTCCCCGTGTTGGTCCAGGATCCTTTGTAGAATAGACCATCTGCCTTCCTTGCCAGGTAGCTCGTAAAAGGTGAGCATAGGCTCGTCGTCACTAACACCGTGACATTTGACTTGGTGGTAGAGTTTGGCAGCGACTCGACCGGTTTGTTACCACCGCCTTACCTATTCCTGCCGCCATAACGTGTTCCGGTTTGGAGGGTAAGGTAGCCGGTAAACTTACTTTTGCTCGAGGTCTAACATCCCGAACTCCGGTTGGCAACACACCGTAACCACTTTTGGTGTCTAGGCGGCGGGAATTTCACCAGCTGGAAATCCAATATGTATCATAAAAAAAACTTACTTTACTCCACCAGGCTTAACTTCCCGGCTTAAGGTTGGAAAGGGACCATTACCAGTGATGTCTCTAGGCGGCGTGAATTTCTTACCAACAGGAAACCATATGCTTAGTTGCCTTATATCAGTGCTTGCCGTTGTAGTGATCCGGTTCGAAGAATAAGGGAGTAAACTTACCTTTGCTTAAAGTGAATATAATAACAATTTACTTTTGCTCGAGGCCTAACATCCCGGCTGTTTTGGGTTCTGTATCCTGCATACAATACATAGCAATAATTGCTATTGAAACCTTTTTCAAGTACAGATTTAGCTTTGTTATAATTATAGAGTTTACCCTTTACCAGAACACGACAGCAGCAAACACCAACGTGACAGCATGTAAAGGGTTAAATAATAGTAGTCTTTGGCGGTATACAAAGCTCTAACACCTACCTACATTTATTGAAAATTATGGATGATGTAGATGACACATCAGACATGAACAAAATTTAAGTTTGGGTAAGGCAAAATAAAAAACGAATTTATTGGAAATGATTAAAACAATTTATTATTTATATATACATATTATGAGTTACTATATGTTATTATTTAATACCTTATTGCACACAAAAAGCAAAAATTTCCAAAATATAGGAGAAATGCACAAAAGGCGAGTTTACATAGAAAACCTCTTACATTTACAACTTAACCTATCTTATATCAAAGACAATATATATAATAGACTCTCTAGTATAAGTGTATAGTCTATGTAATAGACCTTCAATGACCTATGTCATTGTGTAACCGAATTTTTAGTTCCTTTCTAAGACAACAGATGTCGCTGTGGGTATCGAATTTGCTTTTAACGACGGTTTTTAAAATTTATTTGTCTGCTCTAAACCTTAAATCCGTGTAATAGCAATGTAAATTTATTAGATGGCGCTGTTCCTAGTCATTCTGAAGTAACCTTCCGTATTTTACGCTATTCCTTAATTTTATTGTGAACTAGCCGATCCGGCGAACTTTATATTGCTTGACATTAATAGTTTTTAACAGTTTATATGGATTGAGGAATTGTTTAGTGATGCGATGAGCACGCGAAATGAGAATATATAGATTTATAATTATACTAATACAATATAAATTTCTTTAAACAAAATATTTTTTTAACATAAATAATTAATTTTTAGTATCTAAAAATAAAAAACTACAGTTATATGCCTGCCCCCGTCGGGATTCGAACCCAAGCCTAATAGGTGATCTTTTAAACTTTTTTAAACAAAAAAAATTTTTAACCTAAATAATTAATTTTTAGTATCTAATAATAAATGAAAAAGATAAAAAAAGTTGTGAAAAAACTACTGTTATATGCCTGGCCCCGTCGGGATTCGAACCCGAGCCTCATAGGTAGTCAACAGCTTTAGGCGATTATGTTAAGCTAACCCGTTGGCTAACATGGCGGTACTAATTAATCTCTGCCTATACATATAATAATGTATAGGCAGATATCCCTAAAAGATCACCCACGACTAGCCGAAGACACTCAGTGACACACCACAATGTGATAGGTGGCAAACCTATCGCCAACCGGGCACATATTTAATACAAACTAAGATTTTTTTTGAAAGTTGGAAAAAACACTTTTTCTTTTTGTTGACCGACCTGGGAATGAATCCAGGATCTCATGAAGTCAACTCCAATACCTAAACCGGTAGATCACAGACAAAGATAACCACAGAGGCGAGGCAGGGGCATCCAGGGTGCGCAGGATTAGCTCGAAAGTAGAGAGGTTATATTAGGGTAACTTTTCGGTAATCCTATTATTGAATATATTAGTTATCGCATATTATGATATCATACCTATTACTGGATATTAGTCAAATATTAGTGAACCAGTTGATAATCAGCGATAGATACACAATCTAATATTAATACCCGCGTAATATCCATAATAATAATCAATCTATATGAAATACAATAGGTATTCTCGTGAATATCATATTATACAGCAAAAATAGACATAGATTATGATTAATACAAAAAAGTAGTTTTTATTGAAACATTAAAAATATGTTCACATTCGACATTGAAATGTGTCCAAACTTCCCTGGTTCCTGACCGCTTCATAATGACAACCAAACTTAATTCCTATATAACAACAAAAACTACCACCAAAAGCAAAAACCCAATCACTAAATAAATACTAACAAAGTAATGAATTGTTATTAATTATATTTCAATCACTGCGAGCATGTGCCGGGTCCGACGAATACAATATGAAACAATTCGGAGTCGCTATGAGCATTGATCACTACATATTATGATTACCTATAAACTTATATCCGTATTAGTTAATATAAGTTAATGCGACGAACTAGTGACCAAATGTAAACAGAACTATTTTCATTGCTTGCTTGCTTTGTTACCTGCTCTTGCAGATTACATACGAAGCCCGACGTGTATATCTATGTCTTTACAATATACAAATTACGCACGCACGCAGTGCGCAGCCAAATTATATTCATACAATACAAAACAATGGTCGTCTCACTCACTCGCCCGCCTCGGATAGCTATGGTGGCGGCGACAGTGAGCCGCCGCGCTACGTATTCCGCGTACCTATTATTTGACTAATACCTGGTAACCTATTACTCTATAATCACGTATGCTAATATGAATATACATAGTTGGTATTATAATATCTCTACCTATTACGAATATATTAGTCACACCTCTACTCGAAAGTTACGTACCTACATAGGTACGTACTCCACAATTTAATAGGTGGTTAATTTATCGGCAATCAGTAGGGTTACTCTTGAATCTCGATACCTATCACGCGAATTAGAAATTGGAATCGAATATTTCACTTTAGGTAGTTTTTTGAAGACAGAATTAGCGGATTATTAACATTTAGTTACAAATTAATTTAACGAATATGATAAAATGATTTTCTAATAACCAAATGGTAACAATTCGCCATCATTGTGTTCAAGAGTACCTACCTACTTACCTGAAATGACATGTTCGATTCCAATTTCCAATAATGCATGAATCGAGCTTTGAGAATTGAGAGTAACCCTACAGGAACCAGGCACTTATCTAATATCGGGCAACTTTTCTTAAAAAAATTGAAATAGGTACCTAGTTACCTATCATTTTGACCGTCTCGTTGATCGAGTGGCTAACCGAACCAATCAACGGCGAGGCTCGGGTTCGATTCCCGACGGGCACAGGCATTTGTGTGATGAACATTTAGATGTTTGCATTTCCGGGTTTTTATTAAATTTATTCTAGTACCTATCTATTTAAGTATTTCTGTGTATTAGAATCGTTGACTAACACCCATAACACAACCATATAGATAATTTGCTTAATTTGGGGTTAGATTCAATTTGTCATCATGTCGGGAATTTTACTCAGGACCTCGTGTAGCCAACGTCAACGCCATATTTGATTAATTTGTTATTAACTAACAGTTAGCTGTTTACACGTGACTTTATTGGTTTATAGGTAGGTATTAATGGTTGAATATGGTTGTCATACCTAACTAGGTACTTAAACTTTAGACCCTCATTGTGGTCAATTGGAGGTTGATTTAAGCAGAGATTATAGGTATACATATATTGTCTTTGATTTAAGTAAAAATAGATGACCTTATTTGAACTCGTCTTGAATTAGGTAGGTACTATAGCATAAACCTATGCATGGCGAATTTATTTAAAATCGATCCAGCGTCTTCGCCATGGAAGCGTAAGAGGCAGACTTTCTCATTTATACCTAATATTAGTACCTAAATACCTATAAATTTAATACCTGAATGATTTGTATTTGTTTGTAATCAACAATAGGTAGATAGGTAGGTACTTACCTGTTTACAAGCTAATAGGTATATTATATAATAGTGTTTTATAATTATGGAATGGTACCTACCTAAGTACCTGTTAAGATTTTGCTTGAAAACAAGTAGGTGCCTACCTAGTAGACAATTACTTCCGACTCGTTCTCCTACAATTTAAGCGCAGTGAAATTGCAAGTAACTACCTACCTACTTAATCGACGAAACTGCAAGTATCTAATCGACTTCGATTTCAACCCGTACCTCAATCATTTTCGTAAAAAGAAATCAAGTATTTTCATCATTTTCCCAGATCCAGATTTAGTGGCAAAGGATCACATCGGAAGACCTACCTACCTTCGTTCTTTTAAATATATAGGTATTTAAATCGGTTCATAAATGACGGAGAAATCGATTAACAGACGTAAACAAAATATAGGAATCGAAAAGACCTCCAGCCTCTTCCTCTTTTCTATTTCCGTTGAAAATTTGTCCTAAATCTCTATTACTACAAGAATAAAATTGTGTAGTTTACAGAATAAAAGTTGTAAATTCGAAATAAATTACAATTTTCAAACACGTACATTTTTAAAAAAATGCCCTTTAAATAAAGTCGGTTAAAAACGCGACGTTGTCAATTGCACACGCCGGTCGTTTCGAATACTTAAAAAATACCCTTTAAATAAAGTCGGCTAAAAACGCGACGTTGTCAATTGAACACGCCGGTCGTTTCGAATAGGTACTCGTAATTAAACGTTGCCGCAAATCACAGTCCACGATAAAATTCTATCGTAAGGACTGCTTGCACGTATTAGATACCTATCTACCTACCAATTTTATTATTTATCTGTATTTGTATATTTTATTATTTAATTTATTCAAATATATTTTTTTAAAGTTAAATAAAGAATTGTAGAAAGAATGAAGAGTACTTTAAATACCTACATAGGACTTCGACATGAAAAATAAAACATGCCTTGTGGTTTTGTATTTATAGATGTTTTGAAGTGAAAACTTTAAAAACTTTTTAATTGCCACTCGTACCTACTAAAACCTTTTTTTCTAATAAACAGCCATTGATGGCAGCATAGATTTTTTTTAAATGTAAAAAAACGCAATTTCTGATACAGGTTCCGAACCTATGCCAGTACCAATTCAAGCGGCTGCTATAGCAGTTGTACCACGCCGGGATTGGAGTTTGAGATGAAAATAACTATTATAACTAACTAACTGCAAAGCTCAGGTTCGATTTTTAACGGTTGCAAACATCTATGTGATAAACGTAAAAGTTTGTATTTTTGGTGTCTGGGTGTTCATTACATTTATATTGGTATCTTTATAATATTTCTTTATATTTATCAAAGACTAAGGAAATGTTATTAATTGTCTCTGGTAGGAAGGTATGTGTAGGTATCGTTGGCTAGCACTTGGCAAGAATAGAATTAGCTTATTTTGGGCAGATCAATTTATGTGATTTGTTCAAGGATATTAATTTATTTATTGTTAAAACTTAATATGTTGGCAAAATTCTGCCCCAAATAGTTAAGTACCTAAATGTTAGAATAAATTATTTAATGAACACCCAGACCCGCAAATGACTTAAGTCCTATTTATAAAACAAAATAAGTAAAACAGGTTAATGAAACAAATTAAATCTGGTTCTCGCAACCTGTGCTTTTTATTATTAGTTAATTTGTTATTAGGCAACACATTTATCCACTAAACCATACTGACGTTAATTTCGTTAATTTAGAATACGAAAATATCTTTTGTGTAAAGAGGCAACATAGGTACACACAAGAGCTAATTTCTAATAAATGAAAAATATGAATCCTTCAACCATAATTATTACGCGCCATCTGGTTAATTAATGTGCGTTATTTCGTTAACTTTCCTGCATCCTATTCACCTGTCATATATATGAATTATCTAGATGGCGTTGTTAAATTTAAGAAAATGGCAAGCAAAGTAGCTTAACACTATTAGTTTCTGACTATCGCCCAACGCCATCTGGATATAGTAAGAATTTTAGAGAACGATTTTAATGTATGACATTGTCAATCTATTATATTTATTAATCTCTGCTTATATGGTGTGTAAGTGTGTGTGTTTATAGCACTTTTATCTTAATACAGAAATAGCTGTTTGTTTTGTTTAATTCTTATTATTTATGGTTTTAACATATTGCCTGCCGTTGCTAACTGCCTACTTCAAACTCCATCTGTAACAAAAAAGTTTAAAAGATAAAGAAGCTAACTAAACTAGGTTAGTTTCTAATCCTACATTATTTCTTGGTAAATTGTACAGATAATTCATTTGAAATTAAACATTAATTAGGTATTATAAATAAAGGTTAAACGCCCAAAGACGCACTTTATAAGAATGTAATGTGTACCGATATTCTGTAACAGTTGCTTTTGGGTTTTATTGAGTTCCAAGGCATTCCCAATTTGGTAATATGATATGGTTATAAAGGAAACATGAGTATTAGTCAAATTAAAACAATATGAATAAATAAATACCTCTGGAAAAATTACACAGTCAGAATCTAATTGAGCAACATTATTTTTATTGTTAAGTTTAAAAAATACAATTTACTTTTCTTGCTGGACCTGGGGATTGACCCTAAATCGCCGCAGAGTCAAATCCTACACAGGACCATTTGACCACATGTCGAAAGGTTGTTAGTTTTTTTAAATAAAAGTTAAAATAATTTATTGATCTTTTCACATACTTACTTTATTCCCATTCCAATAATGGTAAGTAGCTATTAGGTTCCTTCAGAAACAAGGGGGTGCAATCAATTTCCAAGTTTACCTTACTGTTATATAGCACATGAGGATATTTGGATGCAACCAAAGTAAAACTGTAGTATTTGTTTCAGCAAACTCTTAATATTTTCATTTCTCTCATAGTTTCTTTCAAGCAGGAGACAGTTTCATTCTGAAAGAGTCACAGTCATTGTAGTAACAACAGTTGTAATTGTAATAATCAACTTTTTTATAATAAAGACAAAACTTTTATGGGAAAGAAGGTGAATAAGCACACATCTCTAATCATTGTAAGGGACAACTGCGGTTTACCAAGTGTGTCATTGACTATAGTGCAACGAAATTTTATCAGTTACCTTACTTGCCACAATATGGTGACAACAAGATGAGATAATAAGAAACCAAATTTAGTCAAACTGTAACATAACATTACATCTGTCATTTTGGTGGAAGTATGTAGGATCCCTACCCGGACAATTTACTGCACAACACTATATTAAGTGCCAGTAGGTAGTCTTATTGATGATGACCCGTCTATCTATGTGTGCTTCGTACAAGCAGCTACGCACATAGGTAAAGGTTTCGTCAGAAATTAATTTAAAACGGAATAACAACAAATCATATTTAGACAATTATTAGTTAATAACGCCAACCTACCTACACAAAAGTTACTTTCTTAGATTAAATTTTAACAAAAACTGTTAAAATTTTTTTTATAAAATAAATAGTTTAAGAGATATATCATAAGAACCGTTTCAACCCCTATTTTCAAGATGGCGGCCGTGGGACAAGGGTGGTACCCCACAAACTTGGTTTTAGCTTTACAATGACCCTCCCTACACATCTAAAAAATAAAATTGCGTCCTCTAAAAAACGCAAGGTTGGGCCTAAAAAATGTAACATTTCAATGGACTATAGTTACTTTACTAAATTTTACGACGTAAACCTTACAACTTTTATCGTTTATCGACGAGTCACAAATTCGTAGGAACAGGCTTGAACGATGAGTAATAAAGTACCTATTGTAATTCTGTTCTATTCTAAGTATGAGTTTCATTAATTTTGGTATTTGTGTAGGTACAGAGTGCCCCACGGTAAATGTAATAAAACATTTACAAACATTTAAAAACATTTGTAAACATTTACAAACATTTGTAAACAGTATAAAACGGAATTTAATTTCTTGTTGTGCTGCATAAGACTGCACATGAGTTCGATGTTCGCTAGGGTTATACATACAATGCATACAAATCGTATAATTTTGTTGTTGTAGATTTAAACATTGAAGCATTGTCACAATAGACATCAGTTGGTAATCCCCGACGATAAATAAATTTGTTAAATGTAGCTAGAAATGTTTGTTTTTAGATCAGAAAGAAGTTAAAAGTGTAATGCTTTTGTAGCAAAGCACACACATACGCAAATATAACCAGAAGTTATTACAAGTCTTCTAATTGACGAGTGCTTTATTGATATGGGACCACCAAAATCACAACCCACTTTTTGAAACACAAACACCCCACATCAACTCTGCCATACGGTAAAGAACTTATTAATAGCTCGGACCCATTCTTTTTCAATTTAAAACAAATGATGCATTTATGTATATCTTTTAAATTTCTCTTAACCCGTTAATAAGCCAGAATTTTTGATTTATTGATGAAAGAACCAATCTTTGTCCTGCATGAAGATTTTTTTCATGTTCACGTTTTACAATCAAGACAATTTGATGGCTTGACCTTAGGCATTTTCAAATGTCATCAACATAAGCATTTTTTCTCATGTTGATGACATTTAATGATAATAAAATAGGTAATAGACTAAGGGCGTAGCCAGGACTCTGTACAAAGGCAGGCAGGTATGTAGGCATATAAACAAAATCTATAACTTGGTATATTATTTTTTTCAAGACTAGCTGTTACCCGCGGTTTTGCTCGCGTGGCAGTTAGTATAAGTATTTATTGATTACAGCCCTTTGATAAGGACTTTTATACAAACTTTCAACAACTATTTCACCCTCTTAAGGGTAGAGTTTCCAAAAATGCTTAAATACCTATATTATCTTTTTTAATAAGTAGCCCAAAGTAGCCCAAAGACAAACTTTCATATTTCTAACTTAAAAATGACGGTCTTCGTACATCAACACCTATTTCACCCAAATTTCCGACCTTAGTGGGTGTCTACTCAATGAAATGACCCTACTTACCAAATCTTATAGCTGTAACTGTAATAGTTTTTTGCTCGGCGATAATAAAACATTCAGTCAGGAAATGTTACTTTATAAGTATAGATATTACCGTATGAGTATCTCACATTAGTATCTACTGCGGAGAGATGAGGAAGTAATTTAAAACAAATAATATTAACCAGAAACAGCTTTATTTGACGAATATTCTGGGCGCTTTTTCATAAAATCTTTTTGAAATTTCAAAATTTCTCTTGTTTTTCAATAAAAATTCCTTATCCACTCTATAAATACAGTCTCACGAATAGCCTACCTAACTACCTACGTATATAAATGGTTTTTCAGTAATTTGTACAATTATAGTTCTAATGATCGCTCTTCTAGTCCCCACTCTGCCCCTACCTCGCCACGCCCATATTGGTAAAGCTAGAAGGAAAAAGGTATAGATTCCAACTATGTATGTATGATGAGAACAACCGAGATAAATACTAAAAAAAAGTATAGGCTTACCTTCACGAACACCGTGACTTCTGACTAGATGGTAGAGACGAGTAGATGCCTAAATTGGTACCACCGCCTTATCTATTCTAGCCGCAATAACGTCAGCGATTGCCGTTGACGTGTTATTTTCGGAGGGTAAGGTAGCTGATAAACTGATTTTGCTCGTGGCCTAACATCCCGGCCTCAGGTTGGCAACGCACCATTACATCCTTCAGTGTCTCAAGACGGCGTGAATTTCTTACCATCAGGAAATCTGACTGCTTGTTTGCCTTCCAATGTCATAAAAAATCGATGATGTATATTAAAATACCATTTAGGATATAAAATCAATTCTTTATTTATTCTGTCCTATTTATCAATCCTGCCAGAAAAACCGCCCAGCATCAAGATAGGTTTTGACGCCTTTGACAAAGTCATGTTCTATGTCATTATCACATGACTTATTAATAATATGGTAGATTAACATTAAATCAAACATATCATGAATAAATAACAAATTAAATGAAGTAAACACAATTTTACTCTTTTTTTACTATTACGAAGTTTGATTTCAAATCTGGTTCGCATGTTAATTTCCATATCTATTTTATTATAGGCTGTATATAATATTACGCTATACTACTTGGCGGTATGAATAATATGCTCTGGTGAAGAGTTTTTCTGTAATTTTTATATAAAGTTCAGGAGGGTTACCATAAGCTCCTAAAACAGTGTTATTTCAATAATACTAAATGTCATCGGAGAAAGACAACCTTATGACGTATGCCATAAAGTTGCTTATAAAACCGAACATTTATCAAGATGGATATTTATCAAGATAATACTGCTATAAGCGTTCATGGTAGGGCCCCAGAATCATCACAATATCACGCAAAAGTATTTTGTAGCACAGATTAATGTAAATGTGTTCTGTAGCATCTAACCACAGAATAACATCTAACTGTCAAACTGTTACTGTCAAAAACGATAGTAGCGCTATGACATTAGACTCGAATAAAAGTAAAATCGATTAAACATTAAACTGATTTGATGATCCGATGTACCATATTTATTGGATTTTAATGTTGTAATACTTCAATTAGCTAATTGATATCGATGCTAAACATAAAATAATTGAGTTCAATTAAGCGTATTTTAAAACCACAACCAACACTAGATCTTAAATTGTATCGATTAATTATTTCACAATCGATACAATCAGTTCATACTATTAGTATTTGTAAGTGTCACACCACTATTGACAATTGAAGTTTAATGTACCTTCTTCATAATCAGTTGATATGCTTTTTATATCATAAATAAACTCCGGCTTTTAAGAAAAAAGTTGAAAACATGAAAATTCGTTAAAAAATAATTCGACTTGATTTGTTTTAGTGAAATCTATGGACGCTAACACAAACCCAGACAATTTTCTGACATTATCCTTTATAAGTTGATTTTATGTGTCGTAAATTTGTTTTTATATTCTACAGTTTTACACAATAACCTGATGTGTACAAGGACAATTAATATTCGATGCATTATTTATAAATTTATTAAAAGCATCAATGATTTTTTGTTGCATCACCTCCTCTTTATAGTTCAGTGGCAAAGACTTGATCCTTAGTGTAGCCCCAAAGGAAGAAATCCAATATGGTTAAGTCAGGATCTTGTCGGCCATGGGTGAGAAATTTAGGCTGTATAGCTGGCCGTGACGAGATGGAGCTCCATCTTGTTAAGAGATCACACGCCGCCGTACACCACATCATCTTACCACTTGCAGGCGCATCATCTCGTTGTCCAAAATAGTCTAACTACCTATAACCGCTACGATTCACTTTGATCTCCTCTAACTATACCACATGCTAACACCATGTTAGTATACTGTACGTTACTGTATTGAAATAATACTCGAAATTGAATTCTTTAGAAACTGAATGACAGTACAAAACAGTAAAAAAGTTTTACGATTTTCGCGTAAAAGTAAATCAGGACATACACCATGAGATACCCAGCAATTAAAATATATTATAGCTAAATAAGGAGCAATAACGTTTGTTACTGAAGTAATAGTTTTTATAGAATGTCACCACAAATCTAACGTGTTTTTAATTTTTAATGACTTAAATGCTTTAACTATATCTTTTGCCTCGACAAATAAAAATTGCATTTGTTTCTGAAGTATTAAGTGATGATCTAAGGGCTATAATAGTGTCGTAATCGTTGACGAAGAATTTTTCAAACTTCGTAGCTACTTCAAATTCTCCTTTTATGTCGACATTATCAATCTTTAATTTATATTCTTCATTAGAAAATCTATTTTTCACAATTTCGCAATTAACAATATTCGATGTGGCTTTTATTTTATTGGTCAATTCTATTATTACATTTTGAAGGTACCTAGATTTTGCAATATTACAAGCCTTTTTAAATGTTTTTGAAACTCAATGCTGTGATTATATCCCCTTTCATTATACAACTCATATAACCTTTTTCTACTTTTATGAATTCCTAAAGTTGCTCATTTACTAAAAGTTCTACGATTTATATTCAATAACATTTTTTAGGTGTAAATGTCTGATGGTGTACTCCTTGTATTTACGTAATTAGTAAATTGTGCAAAAGGTTCGGGTCTTCATGAATAAAGGCAACTTTGGTAGTTTTTCCATTAAGACATTCTGAAATCTTTTAAACGATTTACATTAACAGGAACAAACATAACGCTTTTCTTCAAGCTTTATGCATATTTTTTGGCAGTGTAATTAACAGTCCACGACGATCCGAATCTATCTCATTAGTAATTGATTCATCCATAGGTGCCATATTTGTGAATAAGTTATCAATAGAAGTGGAACTTGTAGTTGTTATCTTAGTAGGCTCAAAGAAAATATTGTGCAAGTTGTACGATCTAAAGAGATTTGAAAACTTTAGTGACTGATTAGACGATTCTAATTATATTGAAGTTTATATTCTACTTATATTAATAAATAAAGTTTATATTGAAGTATCCATAGATAATAACTTTGGTCTTTGAATTAGAGGCTTTAAACAAGACCTCGTACACCTTATGATGAATTTGAAATGAGAATAGAAACACATGGGTTTGTAACTAGAAAAGATTAGGGATCTCTACAGAAAATTCAAAAATGTAACACAAGGTATTAAAAAATTTGCTTTAAAATATCTGTCCCCGCATGCGCTGCGAAAACAATTGACAATAACAGTATAAGATGTTCTACAATATTAAAGAACTTATTACCTAATATCTACAAAAAAGTTCGCGTCACTATATAGGTATGTAACTATTACAGTGACGGCAATATAACCACTTTCATACATTTTATCAGTTATTAAAAATAGTGGTAATATTTAGAACATTTTATCTATACCTTCTTATTTATCCTAATCTAAATAAATCATTTCATATTGATGACTATTTCAATACCTTAAGAGTACTTTTTGAATTATTCAAGTCGAAAAGACCATTCAAAAGGTATTACAAAATTAAAAATGTAATTCTTACCAAAATACCTACCTACGTTAGAAAATTATAAATCGCGCGCATGGTGCGCGACGGCCGACGACACCACGTGAGTTTGTATCACACTAGCGACTTGACCTGGCTTCGCTCAGGTAGTAGAATAATAGAATTAATCGGGTAATGTAATCTATACTAATAATAAATAGAAAGATTTTATTGTTTGTACTGAATAGACTCTACTCTAAAGCTGCCCGGCCGATTCGGTAAATTCTTATTCCATTCGAAATCCGCATAACCGCTAATAAAATAAAAGTAGGATTTTAGCTCGGTTACCTCTTCACTACTACGGGAAAACCAGTAATAGGACAACGGGAGTAGGGGAGAATTCAATTAAATCAATATGAAAGGTAGGTATTGAGATATGTGGCACTGCTGTCAGTATGTCAACTACTAAACGGCTTCACCGATTAAGTTGAAATTTTGTAAGTGTATTTCCACTGTTTCTCAGAAACGTATTAGGTATGCAGAGCAAGTATTTTTATACACGTACATAAAAACTGATCGCCGTACGAGCACACTCAGAACGTTTGACAGGATAGATACACCAATTATAAGGAGGAAAGATTTGATTGTTGGTTTGTTTGTAATGAATAGTATTTAAAATTATTTTACAATTGAAAGCGAATACTGTCCCTGATGAACAAAGACTACTTTTTAAAGCAGGACTATGCTTCATTCCCACAGGACAACGGGGAATAGGACACTGGGTCATAAAAATAATATTTCCGTACTTACCTATTTCACTTAACTTACTTCTATACGGTTAAACATATTTGAAATTTTAAATGGGTATTTCGATGGTTTTCTGTATGGTTTCAAAATACAATTGGACCCGGTAAGTGAAGCTGCTGTCGGTGGAGTAGTGTGTACGGTAAGGCGAATGCGTAATCGACTGTGCGATTCTCTCCTATCTTAATCTTTTATTTTATCATTATGAAATAGGTATTTAGTTCCTTTCACAATCTGTTATTTTTTGAATATTACTTTTACAAAATAATGTCGACTTTTCACATCCGCCAAACGTCCCGTGACGCACCGTGACGGTTGACATCAAGGAATATAAATCACAGACCAATTAGAGTACTACGTACAGACTGTCATCTGGGGAACAAATATTTTTGCCATTACGGGACCAAGCTCATCATACATGACAGTTACTTTTGTATCATAAAGTATATTAATATATAGGAATAGAGCAAGCAGTCTATGCAGCTGTCAACGAAAATGAAACAGTAGCGCCATGCCACATCGCGTTCGAGAACAAAATATTTAATATCTAGATGTATAAATATATATGTCATGGTA
>NJDD01007136.1:31623-44493 GCA_002245505.1 Calephelis nemesis
CACATGTCAGGCTAAATCTATATTTTTCTGGAGTATCATAGATAACACATAAAATAGATGACACATAGTGCTACCTATATAACCTTGCAATTAATATAATTCAATAAAAACAAAAAAATAACATTTTAAATGAATTAAATATGGAGACACGTTTTCATGTTTACAAAGTGGTTTTTAAAACATGGCGGCTGGGTTGCCAACGTCATGGCTACGAAATCGTACTATCCGTAAAGTTTGCCATGTACTGTACTTAAGGTAAAAAAAGGTCTTCAGTCATTTCTATCGATATTGTTTGTTATAAAATTGGAAGGAGTCTCTGTTTGTTTAGAAAAAAATAACAACAATTAGTTATGAAATAGTAAAACATTTTTCAGTTTATTTTTTTATTTAGAACCTTTACAGTTGGTCAAAATATTTGTTCTTTTGTACAATTTGAATTACTGAAACCACGAGCCCGGACTCTATTTTAAGTTATCAACCAGTTTGTTTGTCGTTTGTCTGTCGGTGTATCATAATTTTTGTATGGAGGGACAATGAAGCTTTATTCAAAATTTTAACTTTCTGGTTTTATTATTAGATTATTTTTTTGGTGTTTGTGAAAATTCTACTGAGCACCAACTAAACTTGTTTTAAGTGCATGCTATCTTATTCCAATTAAACGAGAATAAAAGGGATTTTATATTGCTATATAAAATTTATGGTACTCTTAAAAAACCTTGTGAGGAAAACCATGCTGTTATCAGTTCTATTTGTTGTGGTTGACTAGACAGAGCACAACCATTGGCTTTTAATTGGCTAGTAATTGGCTTGGGAGTGCTAGTAATTTGAGCATGAGCTATTTTTAATATGATTTTCCCAGAACTGGTCTAGGGCGGGTTGATTTCTAAACAGTTTTAACATAATATGATGGGGTCGACGTATGGGACGGGGTTGAGGGAAGAACAGAAGATGATAGGTTTTAATGAGGTATAGTGGATTGTGAAGAGCAAGATGCTTTTGCATGGCCGGAATAAGGGGCCCTGAATCTAGGGAAAGGGATAACCATTTTGAAACTTCTTTGCCTATTATGTTCAGGACAACTAGGACAAGTAGCCATAACTACCTGAGCTTATCAAACATGATAAGTTGTTTTCATCGGTGGATCAACTATCTCCTCTATGTGGTTGTGTGCACTTGTAACATCTGGCTTTGGATCGGCATTGCTTCGCGACTTGACCAAACCTGCAGCAGTTTCTGCACTGTATCACAGGTAGATCGTAGAAATTTGAAGTCAGTGAGGTATAGTAGTAAAACACTCTGTCGGGTAGAGATTGGCTTAAAAAGGTTTAGGACCCAGTGGTCCTAAAAGTGGTAGTTGGTGACAAAACAGTTTTACCTTCTTTGTGGAACCTTTTATTCAAACGCCTAATCTTAATAGCACGAACAGATTCTTTTGGACATGTAATGTTTGTAATCAATTCTTCGAGGGTCCAATCTGTTGGGACTTCTTTGACAAATCCCATCCTAGTTATATGGAATCATGGGATGAATGCATTGCAGTTGCTTGAAAGTAAGTCGAATTTCTTAAGCTTATTACATACATGCATCGGCTGATTGAAATTCAGTAGACACCTTATTGCGAGCAATAGAATTAATTCCTTCTTGTACTACAATGTTTTTATGCATAAATTGGACAAATTTAACACGTTGATGCGAACAACATCTACACATGTCAAATCATATTAGATGTGATGGAGCACAGCGTACTATTACGGTCAGCTAATAAGTGTCGTATAGAGCACAACGTGGTATAACGGCGCATGATTCTATTACACTCTATTAATTATTTGCACTCTATTATTAATCTCTAAAGACTTAATTTGTACATGGCAGCATGGCTTGAAAGTAGCCTTAGCCGGCCTCAGAAAGGTGCAAAATTAAGTAATAATAAAGAAAAAAAGTGTCATACATGTGTCGGTCAGGATTATCGTCCAATGGCGCTACGACCAACGTTTCGTTATATGTGGATTTTCGGGCGTGATATAAATACTCTTTAACAAGAGTAGAAGCGTATCTCTCTTTAAAAAAAAAGCAACCACGGCTTTGTACAAGTATACTCCAGCGCCGTTGCGTCTTCATGAGGTAAACTATCACAAGCCCGGGAATTTTAAATTCTCAAATTGTTTTGGGTACTGTACTTTGCTTTTTAGAGTAGCTATCAGGAAGATCTTCTTGTATCAACTTGAACGAAATTTAAATCCTGATTCAATAAAACTGCAAAACAAATTTTCTTTACGTTTCTGTCGACAGCTACAATTTGTGATAGATATTCCTGCTAACGTACTCTTTAATTTGTTTCGGATTAAGGAAAATAATAAAAACATTATTTTTTACAAAGATCATACCAGAAGTCTTTGTAACGTATTTACATGAATAAAAAAAACAACCTCAGGATAGAACGTGCTGCTTATTTTAATAATTAATATTGCTTACAAACTTTATAATCAAACACCGAAACGAAATAAAAATATTTATTTCGGTAACATATATAATATGGGTATATAGCGGCTAGCGCATTTGTTTACAAAAGTGAAAATTTTCATGTTTCATTCAATTCAAAAAATTATTATTATTAGCTCTATCAAGCATAAATCAAATCTAGCCTGTCAGGAAAAGATATAGCAAAACGTAAACCCCTGCTACTAGGTAACACTCGTACATTCTATTTACTTTGAACTGCCGCCAAACCTAGCTAGTCAGAAGAAGAAGCGGCGACAAAATTTCCTCGGCAACTTGATTAGGATAATGCATTTTAAACGTTTTATAGTATTCCTGTTATAGAGATGAAGGCTTGGATTTAGAATCGATGTACCTAATCATTTCCGATTTTTTTTACTTCAGAAAATAAAGTAACATAGTAGGTACGTGAACTCATACTCGTGGCATATTTTTGCATCTTCGTAGGTCTCGGAAATCTGAATTGACCACGTACAAAAGTTTATTTTTTTTACTGTAAACGTAGCTGTGTCTTGCAGTTTAAACGTTAAAAGGATTTCATCTGAAAAAGATTGAGCGACTATTAGGATATATCAATCATTAGCTGCCTGTTCTGGCTTCGCTCTGATGGTAAACTTTACTAACTAATCTTTTAAGTTGGATCAAACTGCACACGGTGTGCAAATTTTGATTGAAATCGGTTTACCAGTTTAGGATGCCATCGCAGACAAAAAACACGGAATTTACGTATTAAATTTGGAGCAAAACAAATCATTGATTTTGCAACTGGCTCTGCTGGTTAACGTATGGAGAGGTTTAACATATTATTTTATTATATATTACATATGCGCGTAATAACCAAGTTGACGAATAACGATGTTTGGTTTCGACCATATTGAACAATTATACATCAGTATGTGTATTATTTATTTCTGTGACAGATATCAGTGTATTTGCTAATACCAACAAAATTAGAAAAATAATTTTGTTACTTTGGGGTTAGATCAATTCATGTAAATTTTAACATGTATAATTATCTTCACGCCAAATGAGTGATCTCACGACTAGTGCTAGTCGTACCAGCCTTTCATTTACTTTTATAATAACAATGAAAATAATGGTACAAAATGTGATATATAAAACGTAAACAATACTTTAAGTTAAAATGTCCCCGTGTTGGTCCAAATTCTTTGTGAAGAATCACAAAAAAACATCTAACTTTAAATAGGTTATTAAAAGAGGTATCACCAACAAGATCATTGGTGGTATAGGGCTGTGCGGCAACTTGCTTAGGTAAAGATTCAGCACCTTACTTACTCCTGCCATCATAATAAGTGTTTGACACTGTCTTTCGGTCCAGAGGGTAGTGTAGCCGGTAGACTTACGGCAGCTACGGTATGTTAGTGATATACGGTGTATTTACTCTTTACTACCACCAGTTACACTACCAGTTAAGCTAAAATCGAAAATGAAATTTAAGAAACACAATAAGTACATACCTTTTTAAACATATTTTTATTGTCACATAGCAGTTTTTTTTTCGTTTTTCCGTTGAAGGAATTGAAAATTCTTTAAATTTTCATCGCTCGTTATGGTAAGTTGCTCATAACTTCGTAAATGGTGTGAAAAAAATAAGAAAAAAAGAAAAAAAGTTGAAAGTTATGGCCATTCTAAAATGTGAATTTCATCTGTGATGAACTCATTTGGTGGGTACTCAGAATTGTGTATCTATAGGACATAACTACCCGCGTTAACGGGTTAGAAAGGAATTAAAAATTTCGCCACGGGACTTGAATCCTCAGTAGCTCAATTGGTTAGAGCATTCGTCGGCTTGAGACGAAAGGTTACAGGTTCAAATCCTGTCTGGGGCGAAATTTTTTCTTTCTTTAAAAATGTATATAATTGTTTTTAAGGTATTATTGCTAAAAAACAGCAAAAAATGTTTCAAGCGTGTCATCGGTCTTTCTCTCACTCATCTTATCATAGAGTTGGGAGTGAGATAAAAATACTTCTCTCTCAAAACTTCTCTCATGAGGAAGCGTATTGTTATAACGTAGATAAAACATATAACAAAATAAACATTTTCAAATCTACTTAGGTTACTTTGTTTAATATAGTTTAAATATTTAATAAAAAATTAAAAATTATAGCATTTGAATTTTTTTGGTATATTATTTAATTCGAAAAAAAAAACCATATTTTTTGGTTTTCAATTTAAAAAAAAATCATAACAATTAATGGGTTGGAGATACGATAATGGGTGTAAGGACTTTTTTCATTTAAAATATTGTAAAGAATATAAAAAAATAACTGATTGCAAGAAATACATTTTTTTTGCTTATTTAATTTTTCGTTGTTTAAACAATAACATCAAAAGATATCAAGTGTCATCTTCAAAAAAATGTGAATTATAACAATTTTGG
The DNA here is from genome assembly GCA_002245505.1 of Calephelis nemesis. Lineage (NCBI taxonomy): Eukaryota > Metazoa > Arthropoda > Insecta > Lepidoptera > Riodinidae > Calephelis > Calephelis nemesis. Next base: position 36,522 of record NJDD01007136.1, read on the forward strand.
AAACGAATGCGCCACCATGCCCTGCACTAAAAGCTTTTTCATTTTAAATTGAGAGTTTTGCAAACATTGTTAGAAAATCCCAAAACGTAAAATTTGCCGTGCCTAATCAAGCAACGAAATATTTATTTTTGAATTTGAAAGTAAAATAGAAATGAATATCTAGTTTTTCTTTCACCAATATCAATGTCGATATTGTCGATGTATGTCCCATCTCGGACAACGTTATTTTTATAAGACGTGTTTTTATTTTCGTAAAAATATTTATACTATCAATATAAAAAATGGTAGATTGTTGAGAAATGATAAATTAAAAATGACAAATATTCTTGAGCACAAGAAGTACTAAATGTGGTGCTTACCAATCATCTGTTGGTTTTTTTCCTATGGTTTGAATATTAAAATGTTATCTGTGCTAATATTATCAATGCGACTGTTTATCTGTTTGTTACTATTTTACGGCTAAGCCTCTAAACGAATTTTGATGAAATTTGATATTTATATTATCCGGGTTCAAACATATTAATTTTTTTTTCAAAAGCCAACTCCCAACAGACTATAACAAAGAATGAAAGTTTGTAGGAAAACCTTAATTATTATAATGTTGACGAAGTTGTGGGCAAACAGCTAGTGCAATATATAAATATGTAATTCATTTTTTCAAATGTTAATTGAATATTTGCTTCAATGTGGTAAAGAAAGAAAGAAAGAAAATTATTTATTTGCGGAATATGTGTAAATTAGATGTTACAAAAATATTTAACTATCTATCAACATATTCTACCACATTTTGGTGTGAAAATATTTTAATATTGTTAAAAAAAAATATTTAATTACATACGCTTTAACTTTTAAGCCAATTATTTATATTTATAGCTAGTTTAATTATTTGAAAAATAAAATTTATATGCCGAAAATGTGCGTAAAAAACTATAACAAAAGACATTTCTTAACACCAACATATTCTACAATATTATGGTGTGCAAATATCTTTAAAATTATACAGATTTATTATTAAGATTTGTAACTATAAATGACTTTTATTTAAGCTTTTATAATTAATTATATATTAATATATTGTACAGAAATATATTATGTAGACAAGTATTACGTATGTCAATTTTCCAAGTAAAAACTTTATTACTCTTTTTTACGATTAATAGAAAAGGCGGGTATTACCCATAGAGACCGCGCTCTTGCATAGATAATAAAATGTAACATTCAGCCTTCTACTTTATCTATGACATTACTGTTTTTAACGTTATTTTACATTTTGTTTTTCTAATTACACAAATGAAGCTGTTTTATTTACTTTAATAACATTTGACTATAGTAAAATAAAATATATAGTGCTGTCATAGCCGGAGGCGACAACATCCGGCCCTCTTGCATACGCTGTCGCTCTCGACAGTGTCTATGTCTGGTGCAATTGCTGAAAACACACAACAAGCTAATTAGCTTTTTGTAGATACATGGTAAAGTATCTGCGACGATTTCGAGTGCCTTCTTGTCTCGTTTAAGCCACCATCAAGTCATGCGGCTCTCTCAACAGTTACACTGTTACACTGTCGCAATTTTAAGGACACCACACGTCTTGACTATGGTTTGAAATAGTGTAAGGACACAAAGCTTTCTCTAGCTGTCAGTCTTCATACAATACTAGGTACAATCCCCGGCACATAAGTTGGCAAGAGTCGTTAGATGCGCAGAAGCAATTATTTAGGTCTCTTTCGTGGTCAAGCGGGATGCGGGATATGACGTGCCAATCCGAGCGCGTGATTGGTGCGTCAGTCGATCGCTGCCTCCTGATTTGTGTTTACGTTCCGATCGCTCTCGAATACACTTGCGTGCACGAAAGTTGTATCTTTTGTTGTTGTTAAGTTTTTTAAAGTGAAAATTCTTTATCGGGGTTGGAAAAAAATTTAGTGTAACATTTTTCCGTTACGCGTCACATTTTTCCGTTACGCGCCATCTTTGTTCTTATCCCTACCACGCGTGATTCGAAGTATACTTTCTCCAGCGGAGTAGGGATTGGAAATAAACTTTTTTAACCAATTTCTGTACAGTTGCATATAGTAAATTATTTTTTGAAAAATAACGTCATAAAGAAGTTTCACTTCTTCACTTCTTACGAGTGTACGCTAGTACACGCACACATTTTTTTTATTTTTGTTGAGTTATCGTTATTTTAAATGTAGTTTTTGTTACGTTGCTTATTCTTACGATCAAATACAGTTTTAAGCGCATATATCTTAGAAAAAACTAAAATAGTACATTGATTTTAATGGATCGGAGCACGGTTTACGGAGGATTTTACATAACTTAAGATTCCTGTAGGAAAAAACCGATAGCGATAGAAAAATACTATTAAAAATCTAACACTACATTGCTGAGGATAGTGTTTCTTACATTTATTTTTATTTTTTTAACACATTTTTACTTTCTTATTCATTTATAACTCATTTTCTTCACGAATTATTTTAGTGCCTTTAATTTTCTTCTAAATAGACATGATTAATAACAATAATTGATTTATAACAATAATGACCAATCATAAAAGTGATCACTTTTTTGTTCCACTAAGTATTTAGTATACGATGCGCGAACTTACCCTCACTACGTCAAAACCTTGCCAAGTTACGTGCCGGATACTGTACGCGGCTATACAACTTACAAGCTTTACCTAGCTATTGTTTTAATTGGCCAACACTAGGTACGTGACTTTATGTCCTGACTTATGTAATAAATAATATTATATTACTGCTATAACTATTACCTTTACTGTAAGTATATAAAACGTGTATGAAGCAATTGCACTTGAAATAATTAAATTTATTTCAGTACTTTGTAGCAGGAAACAACTTTTATGTGTAATAAGATTAAACGTAGTATAAATACCTGACAACATCCACCTTTTTATAACAGGATAAGTCGTTATTGTCATCGACGACACTGCTTCGAATAATTCAAAATTTGCTAAGATATTTTGTGTTGCAGACAGGCGAAATAAATACAAATTTACTAAAAGTATCCACTGTCACTAGCAAGTATTATTAAGAGTAGTTTTTACAAAAGGGCCTAAGTGATCAATGTGTAGAGTATGAAAAGGCCTAGCATATTTTGGTATTGGATACAATTTACCTTCCTTTTTGCCGTGAATGTTTTTTTTTGAATAAATGCAATTTAAATAGTTTTTAATATATTTTGACACCATTTACTTCATTTCTACGGCAAAGTGGCCTAAATCATCATGGTTAGTTCTAATAATTTGCCAGGTACAACGCTTTGGAACCAACTAACGTCTTCCGTATTCGGTTCTACGATATACCTTGTTACCTAGCTCAGTCATTAAATATTTCTTTTTATGTGGTTTGGCATCTCCTGACTCTAGAATTTCCCTGATTAAACAAATATTGGGATCCCGTAATTGAACTGACAACAACTAATTGCTTTCTGCTATAGACAAAATACTTTCCGTTGACGAATGAATCGTATCAGCTTTTTGCTTAGAGTATCGACGTGCATCACGTTGCATTTGTGTATCTGGTCTGTGTAGTAGGTATATCAAACGTGAATTCCTGAGTCAGTCAAACCCATCTACCTATCCTTGAATTTTCTTTTTTTTATTACCAGTGTATTTTACAGCAAAGCAGTCCGTTATAATCTTGAAAAAATCCCCTAGTAAATACTGCCTCAACTTTTGAAGTCCTACCACAATGACTAAAAATTCTAATTAAAACGAGTGATATTTTTTTATCATTTGTTGTTTGTCTACTGTGGAAATGTATTGGTTTTCACCATCTTTAGTTACTTGTGTTAAAATGCACCCAAGACCATCACGGCTAGCGTCAGTATACAATATAACTGGAAGTTGTGTGTCAAAATATTAAGTACTGGATTTTGCAATAAAGACATTTTTAAATCATTAAATGCTCGTAGTTGATTAATTCTCCATTCCCATATACCTACTATCCTTCTTCAAAAGATTGTTTAGAGGTCTGTAAAGTATTGCACAATTTTTGATAAATTTGCGAAAATAATTAATTAACCCTAAAAACTGTCTGACTTGGTGAACATTTTAAGGGACCAGATTATCCTCAACCGTTTTCAATTTTTTTCTCTCTCAGGTCTGACATCATCACCAGAAATTCTATACCTACCCTAGAAAGTTTGTAGAAGTTTTGAAAAATGATGCGTTATATAAATATAAGTGCTGTCATAGCCGGATGCGACAACATAACATATTATGTTTCAAATATTTGAACAAAAATTTAAAATTAGATATAATTAGGTTTAACCCTAACTACCATAAGCTCACCGTTTCCAAGCCTAGCCAGTCAGGAGCAGAATCGGGGAAACAAACTCCACGGCAACCAAGATTAAATAATATTATTTGCTATGAAATTAGTTTTAGGAAAATAATTATCTATTAAACTTTTCTGCAAAAAAATCGTTTACACTATAGTAAGCTTTATCTAACAACAAGTCAAATAGCTTCTTTGGAAACCTTTTTAAAGGCAGTGATTTAAGACTATCAGGAATTTTGTTATATATACGAATTGACATACAGTACACATTCTTTATATAAATATTAAGTTTTTGACTAGGCGCATGCAAATTTTCACTATTTCTAAAATGTGAACTTCCTAAAATTTCAGCATTTGTTTTAAACAAATGATGATGTTTTTTCACGAATACACACATAGCCAAAATATATAAGCAAGGTAACGGTAAAATGTTTAAGGATTTAAAAAGTGGTCTACAAGAATGCAATTGATTATTTTTTCAAATATCTTAGAAATAACTGGAACTAATGTCACAGTCTTAATACTAACATAACAAACCATACAACTTTTTCATCTGACTGTACTAAACAACTTCAATAATTTGATAGTGAACGAATCGTCAGTGAAAAAAATAATAAAATAAAAGGTGTCGTTTCGTCCACTGTGGATGAAAATTTTGTGGACGAAACTTCAGCAAGACCATCATCAGTTTCATTATTAACTTCACATTTTTTGTTTACCATTTTAAAATAAAACTTTTAGATGAAATGTTTAAAATGTTATTATTTGACAACCCTGACCCTTGACTGACTTGCCGTGAGTAGGTATATAAAATGTCGGCATGAATTCAAGAACAAAGGAGTTGGACTACTGGTAGGTAGAATTCTTTATACTGTGCTAATGTTATAGGTCTATCATTGTTCATGTCAGAAGTATCCCCTTTTTTAAATAAAGGCTTTACAATTGATTTTTTTAAACGTTCTGGATATTTCCCTTCCAGAAATGATAAATTAATTATATGGTAAAGGGGTTTAGCTATTACAGTTGCAACAATTTTTTAATATTACTGTGCTAATATTATCATAGCCAGTAGCCTTTGTGTTTTTCAAAGACTGTATAACTTTAATTACATCATACTCATCTACGGGTGTCAAAAACATAGTTTTATTGTGATTTGATAGTACATGGTATTTAATACCACATGTAAAGCTGGGCTGACCTATAGTATTACATTTGGTCTGATTTATAAAAAACTGATTAAAATGTTCACAAATTGATTGGGTGTCAGTAAATATTTTATTATTAATTTTAATTTGGTCAATTTCTTGTTTACATGTTTAATGCTGAAATGCACTTTTAATTACATCCCATGAGACTTTGCATTTATTGGATGACTTTTCAATATATTTCAATGATGCTTGTTTTTGAGATTCCAATATACTTACATTTAGATAGATTTTTTTTATAACGTAAATAATTATGTTTATTTCCCATTTTGTTACAATTTGAATATCGATACTGTAAATATAGCTGACGTTTTACTTTACAACATTTTAAAATACCTTTAGATAACCATTTATTTTTTATTGGCTTATTCGATACTTTTATTCGTATCTTTGGAAAACATAATTCAAAAAATAAGATTAATATGTCATGAAATTCGTTGAAAGCTTCTTCACAATTTTGAATGCTAAGAATCTCACTAAAGCTCAAAGATGGCAGGCATTCATAAAGCTTTTTAATATTGTCTTGGCTAAAAAGGCGCTTTGTCTCAAACCAAAAATTGCGCTTAAACTTATAATTTGAGACTGGCTTAATGTCTACTTGTATACTTTGAGCAGTTTCATGGTCAGATAAACCAAGAGTATGAGTATCAGACAGAACATTATCTAAATTACTAACAATTACATCTAAACGTGCTTGTTTCCTAGTCGGTTTGAGAATGTGATGATATAAATTATTATTTTTTAATATAGCTAATAAATGTTTGTATGTATTGGAAACTTGTAAAAGGTCTATATTCCAATCTCCGCATAAAATAACTTTCTTTTTAGAATTTTTCATAATATTTTCTAACCACAATTCTAAACTATCAAGAAATATTTGAGCATTTGAACTAGGTGTGCGATATATACATATGTGCGATATATACTATTAGATTATAGTTTAATATTTCCACTGCACGGCATTCAAAAGAGTATGGTATGTGTATTTGTAAATCAATAGTTTTATATTAAAGATCTTTACTAACTAATATGCAGGTGCCACCACGACGCTGATCACTGCGTGAGAAATAAGAAGCTGTATAATATCCATCGAGTCTATTTATTTTGTTCACTACCTTGTTTTAAAAAAGTTTTATAATATAATTATTCAGTGTTCAGGTGTAATAAGTCAAAGTGATAAAATATTTCTGTAACAACTTCTTAAACAAATTTTCTTCCGTAAGTAAATAATTTTTAACAGGTAGGCATTACTTTTAGTTTTTTTTTTGTTCAGAAAATGAATTTATCACCTTGTATGTTTTATGACGTAATTACCTATCTACTTTTGTTTGTCATACTTATAGGTGGTTTTGTATAAAATGATTTAAATATATATGATAAAATTTATGAATATTACAGAAATGAAATTTCCGCTTTTTAAAAAAATGACAAAAATAAAAAAAAAAACAACACGGCGTTCCTACTTTACTACCTTGGTGTATTTTCAATGCTCTCTTTACCGCTGTAAGTCGTTCTAATAAATATTTATTCTAAGGAAAGCAACATAATAAAATCCGCTAGTTTCGTCCGATGGCCAGTAGGTTACTCTTGAATATCAATATCATGCGAATTCGAAATTGTAATCGTATATGACATTTTAGGTACTTTTGGGCAAACCTTGAATAACTTTAGTAATAGTAAGTAAGTAAAATTTTGTAACTTTGTAAGCTATTGCATAACTTCTTTCACGGGCCTTAAGAGGAATCACTAGAGCCGTTTTCCATACAAACGCTGTCCCCTGTTTCCTCCCTGGATAATGCCGGTAGAGTTATACTTTTTTTCCTGAATATCTATGGCCACTATTATTATGTCCCTATATTTTCCCTTTTTTATAAATAAATTATTATAAGAGATATGAACGTTCAAAAACCTAAAAAAATGGCCAGATTTTCCGCTGTGTTCAAACATCCAGAAAAAAAATTGGCTACATTATATAAAAAAAATAAAACATAAAAACACAGCTCAAGCCTTTTTTTAATTTTGAATGAAAACTATTTAAAAATCGGTTAAGTTTTGGAGAAGAAATCAGGGGACAACGAATCGTTGATTTTCTGTTCTTTACATAGGTATTTTCAGTCCAATCTGCAGTTGTCTCTATCGCGCTCTGCGGGGGGAGGCTTGAAGTTCGGGAGACGCGGACTAATACGTATACACTTGTGACATGCATGTAGTCGATCATTTTATCGATAACCTAGTGTTGTTTATCGATATCGATATTTATAGTTGAATATTTTGCGAGAAGTGTATTTAAGTGATTGTCAGGTTCGATTGTTGGAAGGTAATAAACTAATAAACAAAAGTAATAACCATTTTCTAGACAGTTTCTTTATTAAAATGTTAAAATCACACTAATATTCATAATTTTGTAGATAAATTATTACGTCACTATTCCGTGGCCAATCCTTTTCTCTCTCTTACTGCTAA